>CAJNJA010081341.1:0-20893 GCA_905231915.1 Symbiodinium necroappetens | reverse complement strand
CGGAGTGAGACATTGTGAATTATGGTGCCGAAGGGGGTTCAGGGAAAATTTAAATGTTTGTTAAGGGTCCAACCAGGATGATTCGGTCTCCAACCTGGAGATAAGCAAGAGCCAACTACAGCCACTGTACTGCACGTCACCGTTGTGGTGACGGACATAACGCCACTGCGGCCTGCTAAAGCTAGGGGCTTGTTTAAGCCGTCTGCGGCCTACAGCCTACTGTGCTGCAGGCGAACTTGCCACATGCACTGCATGTACGTCGCTGGCACTGCCAGCTTGCTAGCACTGCTAGAGAAGAAGAGGTAGACTTACTTCGCCTGCATAACTTATACAGGGTGTGGAGGGTGGGCAGAAAAAGCTTTGGAGCAAAGCTCCGCTGAAAGCTCAAGCCCGAAAGCTGCAGATCAAACTTTGACCATGTTCTCCACATGCCGTGAAAACCTTTTTCACTTTCGTCAAACTTTGACTACACTTTCGGGGGGGAATAAAACTCATTCGCGCAAGCACGATGGATGCTTATTCCCCTACGAAACTGTCGTACGCACTGTTACACGAGAGTGGGGGTGAGCGTCGGGCCCGATCTTCGGGCGTCAGACGGCCACTGGCCAACAGTTGTCTGACAGATAGGCCACTGGCCTAGGCTGTAGAAACGGTGCAGCCATTGGCAGCTACTGCCGAAGCAGCCACTGGCCGCAAAGCTAAGGCGAACGACTCGTCCACCCCCTTTGCAGCCACTCGAAACCTTACCCACCCCCCTTTCAGACTGCGCCGAGTGCGAGTGCCAAACGCACTGCGTTTGGGGGAAGAGTTCTGCGCACTGGGCCGAAAACCTTGGTCTCTTCCCAACAGTCCCGACTGGGACCGTCAGCGATATTGGGCACCCTGAAGAAGGCGGCCCTGCACTGCAGGGTCTCTTCCATGTCTACGGCTTGTGGCACTATCAAAGCACCTTCGCCGACTCGCGTGAATGCTTTGGACAAGGACGCTCGTGCTGCGTCGTTATCGATCCAAACAAAGAGATCACTGTCCTTCAACTTGTCCGCCCATAGTTGCAGGCTGAGAAAGTAGGGCAGCAACTCGCACTCAAAGACGAGTTGCTGTTTCTGTGCCCTAGCTGTCCACTGGACAGCGACGGCTTTGTCAACTTGACAGCCCCACGTCTCTGCAACGCCTGACCACGGGATCAAGACCGCTCCCATACCACGCTGTGGATACGTACGTGGGGGTTCCCACTCACAGGCTCCATCGATGAAAAGATGGTAGCGAGGGCGAGTTTGCAGGGTCACTGACCTTGGCTTCCCGTGTACTACACGGGCTAGGAGAAACTCCATGGCATCTAGCTGTACATCAGAGAGGGGGACCTGTTCGGGCCCCTCTCCAGGTACATCGCCTACCAGTACTACTGCCATACGAGTGTTCCTGCCCCAGACCTGCTGTTCAGCAAAGACGAGGCGGCCTCGTAGGCTGTGTGCCTCGTCCGGCGAAATGGAGCCACGGTCCATAGCGTCGCTGAGTAGTTTGCCTAACTCAGCGGCCCTACTAGGCTTGTTCTGTACAGAGACGACTCCTTAGCACTGCCTGGAGAGGTCAACTCGAACACCTAAAACGTCAAAGACTTCACTGAAGTCGACGTTCTTCTTGGGCTCTGCAGCAACTTGCCAACCTAGCCTGGAAAAGAAGTTACTAACTACTGCAGAAACGTGTCGTGCATGACACTTCTGCGTGATGACTGTGAAGTCATCGAAAAAACTGGTCATCACCAGAGCGAATTTTTTGCGGCCGATAGCCTTCAAGGCTTCACTGCAGCCAAGGAAAGCGTGCAGAGCCAAAGGGCATACTATGCAAGTGTGCGACTCGCACTTTGCCACTGGCAGGGTCGCACATGGCGACGCATGCGAATTTCTTGTGGTCAGCTTGCACTGCGAGCTGTTTGGTTTGCACTTTTCAAGTCCCAGGTGCGGCCTACTAGCCGTTGGGAATCGGACTGAGGAAGACTCTCCCTCAGCCATTCCAGAGGGATAGCCAGAATATCGTCGATACTATCGACTTGGACTTTCTCAGAAGTGCCGCATGCAGAGTTGATGAAGCTTTTCCTTCTCTCGCAGCGCACAGTCTGAAGTACGCCCAGCGTAGGCCCGTCAAGCGCAAAGTGGTTGTTATGCGCAGGGCAGCTTCTAGCTGCAGGGCGCTCCGTGCCGTAGCACTAGAGCGAGTGCCTCACACATCCGACACGTATGTTCAGCAATGTGTGAGCTACAGAAAACAAGCTAAGAGCAAAGAAACTGTATGTGACATGACGCGTAGAGTGCTGTACAGCTAAGCTAACGGTTTCTGCCGAGGCCCAGTCAACTCCACTCATTTAAAGCAAGAAAAGTGTGCCCCAAGCCATGTCACTCATGCAGTGCTCCCGTCAGCACTCTCCTCTGCTCTTCGAAGAAAGACAGCATGACAAAAACGAGCATAAATGGTTGTATCACTCAGTTTGACTTGTTTGGCAGTCTTACCATTGGCATGTGAGTGCCATCCAGTCTTTTTGGAGCTCGCCCAGTAGCGAGCACCGAAATGGTCATCATCGGCATTGTGCATGTGCGAAACTTTTCCACTCGTAAAGAGCAAAACGCCTGTGGTACCGGTCATAGCATTCCATATGCAACTGTGGCATACGAAACACGGAAAACACATGTGGCATGTAAAAGTACATGTAGGTTTTGCACCCCTCCTTGGGATCCTGTGCTCCGCACTGGATTCCACTGACACATATCAGAACTTGTCTGAACAGTAGAAGAAAAGACCTAATGTACAGCTTGACTGAAACCTATGGTCAGGGCAAAAGAAAAGCGTTGAAGCTGCTGTGCAACTCATCTCTAAACGCGCTGAGATGGAGTTTCTCAACATCTCACAAAAGCGACTTGACAAGTTATGAAGAAATGTGCATGCACACACATATGTGACATACTTAAAAGTAGAGTGGCTTAAAGCACACGTCACCTCACTCAGGGTTCACTTACGACGTCGTCGGGTCTTCACTTGAGCTGAACCTGGAAGTACTTGAGGAAGACACACTTGGCATGGTGCAAGTGGACTGCGAAGATGCTGCTCGCGCGTGTAGGGCACAATGTTAGTTGAGCAGTGAAGGTTGCCGCATCCGGGACGATGATAGCTTCCACCTGACCTTGGACAGCAGCGCAAATCTGGCCAAAGAAGAGGTAGATCGGATGCACGTTGATCTGCTCCATGTTGGTCTTCACGATGATCTGCTCCACGATGGTTTCCACGATGATCTGCTCCATGATGGTATCCACGATGATCTGCTCCATGTCGGTCTCCATGTTGATCTGCACCATGTAGGTCTCCATGTTGATCTGCACGATGTCGGTCTCCATGTTGATCTGCACGATGTCGGTCTCCATGTTGATCTGCACGATGTCGGTCTCCATGTTGATCTGCACGATGTCGGTCTCTCCATGTTGATCTGCACGATGATCTCCTCCACGCTGGTCTCCTGGTGTGCTTGTAGAGGAAGCCGAAGAAGAAGTTGTAGAAGGCGTTGTCGAGGATGTCCGCGTCCACAATGTCCAACCAATAACCAAGATGAAGGTCACAAAGACGGAGAGAATGCTGTAAGGATGACTGGTCACGAAGACGAGGTAGAAGTCGCCGAAGTTGTCATTGTCCTCCTGCACCGTGTTGGGGCTCAAGGCGTTTGATGGCTCCATCAGTGTCAATGCGAGGATCGCTGCAACTGTCTTCTTAATCAATCTTGCCTGAGCAGTATTTTTGATCACCCGCACATCGTTGACAGCTGCATTGTAGCCGATCTTGCTCATCAAAAAGGCGATTCCTTGACCCTTGACTGGTCAATGGTTTCGTGCCTAAATCTGAGGAATTCTGGATGGTGTTGATTGCTAGGGGCTCGATGATCTTTCGACGGGAGTAATCTTGAATCCACAAAAGCTTCGTATCAAGATGACGGACTCTGCTTACTCCCTGTTTGAACAGTAGGGAGCGAGCAGATGACGAATCTAGCCGTAGCACAACCCTTGTTTTGCAGGAGCCGGCCGTTCTGATCACGTGGGCAATGTACAAGGCTTCTGACGCACCGCTGACTGAGGCTACTAGTTCAGCTTCACACGATGACAAAGATATGCAGCCCTGCTTTCGCACAAAAGCGTATGCCAAATTCCCGTTGACAAACACATGGCACGAACTCGTTGAGATACGGTCTGCTGCACCGGCCCAGTCAGAGTCTGTCAGGACTTCAACCAGCATAGGTTCATTGAACATGTCGTGTTGTTTCTGGGTCACTTCAGCAGCAGACAAGAGCCTCTCATCCAGCATCGATCGGCCTGGGTAGGTCCATTTCAAGGTGAGCTCGTAGTGTCTTGTGTGCCACAAGTACTCGGCCAAAGCATAAAGCTGACTCCAAGCCTTCTTTGTTGGACGGGACATAGACCTGGCCAAACATGCGATAGCGAACTGAGCATCGGGCCGCTCCGGAGACACGTATAGCAGAGAGCCAATAGCTCCCCTGAGCTTGGCCGCCTGTGCAATTGGCAGCTCTGGGCTGTCATCACTCGCCAAAATATCCTGGGAGCACGGCACGCGACGATGCTTAGGATTCACAACACCCAACATGTCACACACACACACACGATCGATGTACTTTGAGTCCAAAGAGATCACGAGGCCCTCACTTGTGACAGTCAAATCCTTCTTGAGAAACTTCAGCGTTTCGCCTGGCTTCGACACTGGATCCGAAACCTGGACCTTGTACTTTTGCTCAAGCACCTTGACCACTGCATCAACCGAAGAAGAGAGGCCTCCAAGCAAACCGTCATCCACATGAACCGTTGCCCCTGACGACTCTTGTCCGAGCACTGCAGGGCACGCAACATCAACCTTGAGGCCTGCAGTCTTCAGGTCGTTTGCCAGCTGTTCGCCCCACCAAGCTGAGGCAGCTTGCTGACCTGGAAGGCAATACATCACGCGGTAAGTCTTGGATCCCAAAGTCGCATACAGTTCTTCACGTTGGGGAACACACAGGAATGCATCTTTCACGTCGATCGCTCGCATGCACCAGTTGGGCCGCGAGGTAAACAAGAGAGGGATCACCCGGCACACCGCAGGGTTTGTCGAAGGTGCATACACATCAGAGCGGTTTGGGTCCCATATCCGTAGTTCCTTACACACAAGTCTTGCGCGCCTCTTCCACACCTTCTCTCTGAAACGCCAATCCTTCACGAACCTGGTCCGCAGCAGTTTTGCCCCGTGTGGAAGGTCACTGACTTCCACAAGGACATTCATGCTCTCCAGCCTTGTCACCTCCTCCAGCTCGGCCGCTGAATCAACCGATTCAAGCTGCTCAGGGAGCAACTCTGGAGGACCATCAGACTCCTTCAGGTCCGACCAATCCATTTCATCATCACTTTCACTCCATTGGGCCTCCAAATGCTCCTCATGTTCGCCTGGATAGGCGTCCCACTGCTCATCCAAGGTGTAGAGCGCATCTCCATCGACCTGAATTGCTTGGACAAGCCACCTTTTGGGTGCTGATTCCATTGAGGCCTCGCCTGGTTCTTCATTGGGTTCTCGTTCTCTACGCTTGAGAGTCGGGCTTCCACTGTCCATGCCACCCTCATGCAAAGACGAAGGCTCACCACTTACAACTGACTGATCCGAACTCATAGAATCCCCTCCTGTCTGAGCACGCGAAGACTGGGATCGGGGAGTCGTTGGAGGATCTGATCCGGCCTCATCAGCAGGACTTGCCACAGGAGCTGGTCCACCCAACACCGGAATCGCGGCATCAGGTGCTGGCTCAGGTTTTCGGTGCTTCATACCCGGCACTAGCCTGCCTCCAAGACTGCTCATGCCACACTTGTAAGGTTTGCCTTGGAACTCTTTCATGTGGACTCAGGTCCAAGTCTCACGCCTTCAATTTCAACGTGGGTGTCACCAGGTCCTTGAAGCATCACTCCAGGAGGTGCGGCAGGGGCTGGTGGTGGCACATCATCTTCCTTCTCACCCATGGGGATGTCGATCACTTCAGGGGGCTCGGGTACTTCAGGAGGCTTTGGGGCCTCAAACTTGAATTCGCTCAGCACTTCGATGCCACACCGATCGAGAGTGGTTTCCTTCCGGTGCATGATTGTTAGAACAGGGACTGGCATGATCACACCCGGCAACAACTCCTCCAATGACTCGCAGTACTCGAGAGGCTCCTGGAATTCGCACATTTCCCACTGGTCACCGATCTTGATGATTGTGGTACGCAGTCTCCACAGCATGATGCCCATTTTGGGGGATGGATCAATGAAAGTCATGCTTGTAGTGAGGATCGCGGGGTCACCCGAGTTGAGGAAACCCCACTGGCCATCAACATGATCGAAGGGACACTTCAAACGAACATGCACACGCTCTGCAACGATCGGCTGGACTTCGACTGAATTGGTGGGCTCGGTGCTGGCAACAGGATCTGAGGCTTCAACCATGTGCACACTTGCTTGAACAACGAGGCTGTTCCGCTTGAACGAAATCGGGATCTCAACTGCCTCTGGGCTGTTGCACAAGAAAAGTCCACCTTCACGCTGCTCAACACTCCAGCCCTGCCTCAACAAACGGCCTAATGACAGCAAAGGTGATGAGACTGCTGAGGGATAAAACTGCTCCTGAACGCAAATCGGGCCGAGGTCCAAGGTGATCACACGAGAACCCTGACATGGCATGGAGTGTCCCTGTGCATCTTGCATTCGAACTCGACTTTCAGCTGCGTGACCATACCCCTGATGCAACCACGCGGATGGCATCACTGACACATCGGCTCCACTGTCTAACACAATCTCGCAAAACCCACTACTGCACTCGGCACCATCCCAAGCCTGCTGTGCCTGGCTCACGCCGCGCACCATCCAATCAAAATCACTGGCATACGTGTCCGCGGTGGTCATGTCATGCACAATGTAGCTGTGTGCTTCAAAATCGATCACTTCGTCGTCTTGTTCAAACAAGTCAAAGCACTACACAACGCGACACCACCACGAATCTACGCTACCACCCTCGGACTCACCCTCGGAAATTGCGTAAATGGAGGTCTCGGGCGCATACTCATCAACCATGAGATTGAAAACACGCTTCACCGATGCAGTCGAAGGTGCTGTAGTGCTGGAAACGCTGCTTGCAGAGGAACTAGGCACAGAAGTATGGTAATCTTCCGAGACATTCTGGACCTTTCCCTTGTTCATCCAGCATTCGTTTCCCCAGTGGCCGAGTTTCCCACATAGTCTGCATGCATTGGGAGTCTTATAGTCTTCCCCTTGTTGTGCTTGCCATCTTTACCACTGGACTTCCCCTTGTCACCCTTGTTGTTGTAGGACTTGCTGTTGTTGCCCTTGCCCTTGCCATTGTCTGACCAACCACCAGAATGATTCCAACTGCCCTTGTAAGACCATGTGCCCTTGCCTTGAGGCTGTGGATACCCATAACCCTTGCCTGGCTTGCCACTGGACTTCCCCTTGTCACCCTTGTTGTTGTAGGACTTGTTGTTGTACCCCTTGCCTTTGCCATCCTTGCCCTTGATTCGGTCGACATCCATAGGGGCACTGGTATCCGAAGAGGAAGATGTTTGGTTCACGAGGGTCTGGGTCCATTTCTGGGTGTTGCGCTCCCACCGAACAACTGTTTCACGAAGTACTTCATACGTACAATTCTCGTTACATGTCATGGAAACATGAGTCTTCACGGATTGCGGCAATGAACGAAGAAGCAACGCACTCTTGAGCTCGGCAGACACCTCAGCACCTGCAGCCTCCCTGTACTTCCTAAACAGCTCCTCCAGGCGCAAAAGCTGCTCCAAAACGTTATTGGTACTCATCGAAGGAAACTGCGTGATGGCTCCCAAGAGAGCCAAAGATCGTGACTTAGAGGCTGGTGCAAGCGTCATGGTCAAAAGCCTCCAGCCTTCAAAGCCGTTGCCATGCTCAGCTGATCGAAGAAGCTGTAGAGGTCGCTCACGCAGCAAGGTGGTGAGCAGGGCATATAGTTTCTTTGCTTGGTTTTGGGCTTCAGGAGACATGTTACCGAGCAGTGCTTCCGTACCCAACTCGCCCTCAACTTCTTCAACCATGTTACACATCTCGCTATCAATGGCGCGAAGGTATTGCTTGAACTGCCAAGCCCACTCAGGAAACCCACTAATCTCCTCGTCGCGGGTCTGGGGTTTGAAGATGTCGGGTCGAGGAAGTAGGCGGCTCCAAGCGTTGGCTTCTCCACGTTCTCCTGCTCGAGCAGTCACCACCTCGAGAGTCCTCCCAAGAACTCGCAACTGCTCCTGGTTCTGCTGCTGGTTCTGCTGGACCATGTGTCCCAAGAATTCCATCATCTGAGCACTTGAAGGTGATCCAGGATCTGCGGGGCCTGGAGCAAATGGGTTCGGCTGAGGTCCTTGAACAGGATCCATTGCTAAATGTCACGCTTCAAGAAATCACAAGCACTGATTGTCCAAAGAAAACTATTAGTCCAAATCGATCGGCTGGTCTGTCGATGGTTTCAGACTGATAGAAAACGAAGACGCTGGGGCCACACTGCTCAAACAATCACTTGTAGAAGGCGAATCACACAGTAATTCGCTCAAGTCGACACTTCCAGCCAGCAGGTCACGTTCAAAGCTCGCACTTTCCTCCGAAGGACGCAGCGAAGCTTCCTGAAGGCTTTGAGGTACAGCTGTCTCGATCACGTCCTCGAACCCAAAATGCCGAAAAGCTTCCTTGAGATGATCTTTCTTCAGACAACGCTCTGCGTGGCACCAAACTTCCTGGACACTCGAGAGAGTCGCGAGGTGGTGCTCAAAGGCAATGCGGTAGGTAGAGAGGATGTTGTCCCAAGACTGAGGCGTACGGCCAGATGGTCTAGGTCTCTCACAAAGCTGTTCGATACAAAAGGTGCAGCCTTTCCTTCAGTCTTTCAAGCCCTTCGAGAGTTGCCGTGGCTCGGGAGGGAAGCACACACTTGGGCACTAAACTACACACCTCCTACACACACACACAACTACAAGTGGCTCGGGTCCTGGCCACTGTCGAGCTGAATCCAGACTCAAAGGAATGGACCGTTCAGCTCCGCTACCATGCGAAACTTTTCCACTCGTAAAGAGCAAAACGTCTGTGGTACCGGTCATAGCATTCCATATGCAACTGTGGAATACGAAACACGGAAAACACATGTGGCATGTAAAAGTACATGTAGGTTTTGCAGCATGACAACCGAAACAATGTTGTAAGCGATGTTGTATGTTGAAGCATCCAGCGCACTGAAACATGGCACTTGCACCACGGTTTGCACTTTGCCTTTGCCCTGTGGGATCATTCGTCGCTCACCCGCCGCACTGTTGAGCCACCTCGGGGATGTAACACAAAGGGGGGGCTTGCACGAGAGCTGTGCTGTCATCCTGCAGGCAGATAGGCGACCAAGTGTCGCCGGCATGCGTGCACTCGTAACCTGTTCCACGTTGGGCCCTGGCCTCCCATGCACCCTGCAAAACCGGAGCAGCTGCCTTGGGCATTATATGCATAAGCCACCTCACGACACCTGAGTTGGACATGTCCCAGCCTTGTGGAAAGGTCGCCACGGCAAAGATGAAGCGAGCCTGAGTGAGGGACCCACCGTGAGGAATGATTTCACTGCATGTGTAAGGCGTCCTGTAATGAAATCCACGTCGTGATAATCAGCGCCTGCCATGAGCCACGCAAGCATGCATACCACCATGTAACCATGCCGATCATGTATAGTGAACGCTGTTGCGAGTATGTCCGCAGCCTTCAGCGGCGGAGTGCGGCCGCCATTTTGGCAACGTGCTGCGCCAGGGGCTGTAAATGCATCCTCTCGCCACGGAGTCTGATCCCTACCAACCGAAAGGCCGCGTTCCCCGCTAGGAGGTTGAAGGCATCGTGAGCCTGCTGGGCTTTGGAGCCCCTCATTGCCTCTGACAAAATGAAGGGGAGCATATCCCCTGCGATGGTTTCTGTCAGTTTGCGAGTGGAATGAAAGCGGTGAATGAGCAGCTCGGCTTCGGATGCCACCAGCGCCTGGAGAGCGTGACCTCGCCTTGGATCTTCACCCATCCCTGCGCCTCCATCTTCTTGAGGGTCTCCTCGTGCTTGGTCATGATGTCCAGCCTGGCAATCCATTCGGCCAGGAGGCACTTGATCCAAGCTACTCGCAGTGAGCTGGTCACTGTTGGAGGTGACTTGTCCTTGCCTGCCTTCCAAGCTTGCGCTACCTTCCACAAGGGGTGGAGTAGGCCCTGCGGGCCCGACTCCATGTGCAAAAGGAACTGCTTCTCGGTCCTACTGCAGCTCCTCCTCCTGCTTCAGGGATAATCTGCAAAGGGCCTCCATCAGCTTTTCGAGGTCCGGGCGTCGCTGGGGTCGCCATGTGCCTGAATCCCAGCTGTTGCGCTCCCAGTTGCGCTCCCAGTTGCTCCATGTTCCTCGGTCCCGGCTGTCGTTGTCCTTTCGCCCCCCTTTTCCTTTGCCCCCTTTGGGTGGTGGCTTGCTCTGCTCTGGATCTTGTCGGGAACGTTTGCCCCGATTCGGCATGTCTAGGTCCTCGGTCTCCTCCTGTGTCGACACACCGTTCAGGCCCCCTGTCTGAAGCATCTCCAGGGCTGGCAGGCAACCCTTGAACACGTCCATGAGTTCCTCGTCCGCCACCGTCATGGTGCCTCACGCAGAGCTTCAGTGCATGCTGTACTAATGGAACACAGGCGTGAACGTGCTCCGCCTTTTTCTGGCTGCTGCTCAAGCATGAGGGCATGAGGGTCCGGGTGGTCTGTAGTTCTGCAGACGGCTTGCGGATAGCAAAACAAAAAACAAGAACCTCCTAACAAAACCTCTTGACAACAAAAGAGAAGCGGGCGCACAAAACAAAGAGAAGATCCAGGACGGCAAATTTGGAATTCAAAAGCATGGGCTTGTGGAGCAAATGCTGTCGGTAGAAATTCGTGCAAAATTTTTGATGCGCATAATTTTTTCTTTGCGGGTTTTCATGTCTGATTGAAATATGTTTTGCGCTGCTTTTCGATCACAACACCCGACAATTCTACTTTTATGTCTGCAATACGAGCGACCGAGAAAACCCGAAAAAGAGCGCAACTCAAGAGCTTTCCGTAGCACCTGTGCCGTTTATCCTTGTGTATGTGTTTTTCTGTGGAGGAAAGACACGTTCTGGTTGGAAAGTTTTCTGTCTTTTCAAAGCTTGACATGCATCCAGGCTGCCGTGTTTTGCGTGATCACTCGCATTCACTAGTTTAAAACAAATCTAGAAGTTCAAGCGCCAAAGACTGCAAAGGAGGCACATCAGAAATTGCAACCTGCACATAAAGTGAGCTTGGTTTTTGTGATCAAAAGCCGCTGTGGTAGTTCATGAATCAAAGAAAACAATCGTTTCCGAAAGCGGCGGATGCGTCTTCTTATATGCAGCTGGACTGGCAGATTATCCATCTTGTGCACGGTGTCCGCAAAACTGACATGTGCCTTTGATGGGTGCTAAATGCTGGGAGCACCACACTCGCAGTCGAGAACTGTGTGCCTTCCACTCATCCGGATGTACCCGACCATAGTGGACCTTCATGTAATTCTCATTCGGGAGCCATGTTCTGCATATGGCACACCGTTCTACTAGCTCTTTCTTGAGGGCTTCGCTGGGCGTGCTATGCAAGACATCCGGAAATACAGTCTCATTCTGAAGAACCTTCGCAAGCAATGGGGGGTGCACATCGTCGTAGTCGGCTCTGTCTGAAGCCTGGCACCGTCCTAGCTCGATATGTTTCTGTAGTTCACCCCATAGGCGGAACCTATGGCCGCAGTCCGCAGTTGATGCATTGAGGAAGGCCTTCTTGTCCATGGAGCAGTCTGTCGAATCGCTTCCCCCTGGGTTTAAATCGCCTCGTCGGTGCATTACTGCTCTGTGCTGCCGAAGTGATGCCGCCGTGGAGAAGCACTGGCCGCACTCGGCAAATCGGCGCTAGCTCCTGCTGTGCTGTCCGGCTGTGCCAGTGCCTGAAAATGCTGCAATATACTGGTCTCATGGGCAAGTAGCTCCGGGTCTAGCCGAACATTCTGGGCTGAGAGTCGGCCTTGTAGGCTGCGAGTTTTCTCCAGCACACGAGTTTGCCTATGTACCAAGATTTGCAACGGTGGGTCCACGCCGATGCTATCCAGGAACTGGGCATCAGACTCGAGAGTGATGTGTCGGGGGCGGCCCGCAATCGCGCGAAGCTGCCTGACAAGTTCAATGCGAACACGGGCTGCGCCTTTATGTGTAATGCCCGATGCCGTCAGGGCGTAAAAGACCGTGGGCAGCACATAGGCTTTCCATAGTCGGATCCTTTTGTGCAGAGGCCAGGCAGGTGCTTCCGTGGCCGATGGTAAGTGGCGATCCCCGCCTGGCAGCGGTGGTCCACGGTGTATTCCTCGAACCTGTCAAAGGAGATGACTGCACCGAGGTAAACGTGTTTGGTCTTAATTGGCAGCGTGAGGTCCGGGCCCAGCACCAGGTGGCATTGACCCTCGACCCGCTTCGTGATCTTTCGTCTCAGGGCCGTGGCTTGGGGTCCGGCCAGTCGAAGCAAGACTGCTGTTTTGTCCTTGCTCACCAAAAGGCCGTTGCTCTCAAACACGTCAATGATGATGCCCGCCTCGGTGATGGCTTGAGTGACCTCGTCGCGGTTGTGAAAGGTCCACTGGAAGAGGTTATCGTCTGCATAGCCCACCTGATGTTGCCTGCACCAATCGGTGCCCAGCCTCTGCTCAAGAAGATGAGTCAGGTAGACTACCACACAATTCCACAATGAAGGTGAAAGCCGACAGCCTTGCCTAATCCCCTGGGTCGTGCCGAAACGTTGGGTGTGTCCTTCACGCTGCACAACGTAGTGTACGGCATGAACCCAGCGAAGAAGCAAGCTACGGAGGTCGGCCGGCACTCCTATGTCAACAAGGGCAGCTTCTAGCAACCCACGGCTCACTCGATCGAAAGCCTGAGTGAGGTCTATGCTTAGTTGCATCCCGCCTGCACATCCCAGCGATTTGTGCCCGGCCTTTTGCTCATACAACGATCTGCGTTGAGCCTGGCTGAGTTCCCGAACCGCTCGGCAATGCATGAAAGCACGTCCTAGGGCCTGTTGCACCGATCTGGACGGCAAAAAGCCGTACTGATGCTGAGTCTCCACGTGTGGCATGATGTAGGTGTCGAGCTGCTGTCTCAGGATGCCCGTCACGGCCTTACCGACCGGGCCCAATAAGGCTATTGGACGCAAGTGCTGAGGGGCATTGCCAGCCTTGGTCGGCTTCTGCAAAAAAGTGAGCCAAGCATCGGCCCATGCGACCGGTATGGAGGCCTCGTCCTGCCTCCATGTTCTCAAAAGGCCCCTCTCGAGCCCTTTGGCTCAAAGAAACTTTTCAACTGTGGAGTAGCCGAAGCTTGCAATATCTCCATATCCCCAAGGTCGCCTACAAGACCCCTGCCTTGATCTAAATCCTAGCATCCAACCTATCTCCACATCCAGGAGTGAAGACTTCAGATTGAGGTTGATGCAGAGATTGCCTGGGCAAAACATCGCCTGAACGCGAATCCACAATACCCGTTAACCCAGAAGCCCGTAAACTTGCTGCTCGTTCTGAAAAGCCACGTCCTGGCTGCGCAATGAGTCGTTCCGGAGAAGAGGAGTAGCTGTAGGTCCCAGATTCATCACGAAGGTTGGGAGATGTCACTCGATTGCGGGAAACCATGGCTCAGGGAAACTGTTACAATATAACCACAAGGCAGAACAGGAACAACAACTACGTATGAGACAAGTGAATTAAGCACATGAAGACCTGCCTCCAATGTCTTTACTTGGTTGCGTGACGCCACTTCGTTGCTTGCTGCGAGTTTGTGGCATGAAGCCGGGCCTGTGGGTGCCATCTGGCAACATTTGCACGCGGCTTCAATGGTACGATCATGGAACTGGCCCCCGTGGGCTACGTGCTGGTCAACTCAACAGGCGGCTCCAAACTTGGAACTTCTGAGCGCATCACCGCGGCTTACCCCACCCGCCCAAAGGAGAAACAAACTGACAGATAAGTTGGGTTGAGATTTGCGAAAGCATATGCTGCCGACCAAGGCATAGTGATAGTGCCTACTCGGCAACAAACTTTTGACAGGCAAGCTCATGGACAAGAACGTCGACGATGGAGAGGACGAAGTAATGCATCCCTAGCCTCAACCTGCCTGCCTAAATCACAACCTGCCTTCCTAAGCCACAACAATCACAACCTGAGCTCGACAACGACCTCTGGCATGCGCTGTAAGGTGACCCATGAATACGCGGCAATTGTACACAACTCCACATGTATTGACAACCAACGCGACGGCAAATAGGGTCCGCGGCTAAGCCCCAACCATCCACAAATACATTCCGATGTCTCTGAACCAACAGCGAGGATGAAACATGCACAGCAAACTCCAGGATGTCACAAGCAATCACAAAGGAGTGTCCTCCGTCAATAAATAACACATTCCGATGGTGCAGTCTTCGTTGGGCAATGCACACCAAAGGATCACTGCCCCCCCCCCCTGCTAGCTGCTAGACGTTGGCATTGACAAACAAAGACCGACTAGTGAAGACCCTTGGAAACAGGGTTTGCACACCAACACACACAAAGATTGGTGGACACTGACTGTACTGGGATTCTGCGAAGTACATCTTGGTAATGTGTCCCCGCGTTCATGAATACATACATCAGCCCGTCAGCACATGAAAGCCCCTTCTCACAATATGCACAGTGTGGCTGTAAAGATGCCTTGGACGACCACCAGATCCATGCGCTCGCACAGGGGCAACAAAAGCAAGCAACGCCCCCTTGGGCGCTCAGCCACATCAGCACCAGATCATCAGCATCACCCAGATGCCCAAACCTTCGGGCGGCAGACTTCGTCTCCGTCTTGCAGGCAAGGCACAGTAGAGCGAGTTTTGGAATTGCCACTGCGCACCTGCGAGACCGCCCAAGTTTTGATCGAGGTCCATCCCGTTTTCCTGCATCCGCCTCAGCAACTGCTCGCTCTTCTTAGCTCCCGGAACGGCTTCACAGGCAGCGCATCCAGAAAAACCGAATTTCAGCCAAAACCCACGAAAACACTACATGCCAAAAACAATCCAGGCTGCAAGAGGTAGTAGTAGCGCGTACCGGGAGGAACAGCAGCAAGGTTCTGGATGTACACCCGATTCCCAAACGGAGGTCCAGGTAGAGTGTTTGCCAAATTTTGTCCGTTCCTTGTGACATGAGCTGTAGATGCTCTGTCGCGCAGGCCATCTACATGAGTACTTTCCTGATATGCAACCTGGTGCACATGAGATTTGACATTATTTATCACGAGGTGCTACTTTACACTTGGCATCTCGTCTTCGTAATCCACACACGCCAAGTCAATATTCCTACTTACTACGTCAAAAAACACTCAAGCGTCCCAGGTAGCAACATTAATTGTTATACAACGGCGCGAACCAGTGAGGAATTGTATCCTGTGGCTTCCAGAGATCAACAGAACACTACTCCGGCCCAAGTACATCCTGACACCCCGCACTGAGTTACTGAATCCGGATGTGCATGCCCAGCTACGTTCGTAACTTGGGTTTCTGGGTATGCTATAACCTGACTCCCTGATCGTCCAACTGCATCCTAAACCACTAGGAGCTGAAATACAAACCCCGAATCGAGAAGTCACGGTCAGTCACTAATTGGCTCTTTCATGTCGGACACAAATTCGAAATCCTGCAAACCAACAGTCTTCTCATGGAGAACCGAGCTTCACGCACCCAATCACCCATGATGTCCCACCCTGTTGCGCGGTGGGAAAATTTGGGATGGGCCCAAACTGCGCCTGCGTCAGGTCCAGCACCATCCTCGAGTGTCGTGTTCTAGCAAAACATCACAGTGGCAAGCGGTTCTTGGTTTAGTTCACCACCCTGCGAGGTCGTGGTCTGTAGATTTTAGTGTGGTGCCGTCTTTCGTTGTTTCTTTCTTCTCCGCCTCCTTCGCCTTCCAACAATTGGCAGCTTCGGAAACAAGAATGTAATCTAAAACCTTTGTATCGCCTGACCAGCATGACCCATCTCACGACGACCACTGAAGCAGGACCCCCAATTTCAAGGCGCATCATCTCTGAAGCTTGAGTCTCGCAAGTCGCTCAGGACACCGAGGATAGCGAGCACTGCAATGAGAATGAGCGTGCTGAGGACAACGTAGGGCTTACATCGGGATTGCCAGGAGTTCGGATGCATTTAGTGTAAGGCAAGACGCACGGATGACAAGGCAACAACACGAGTCCTAACGTAAAGCCTTGAACTAGAGAGACCCCCAGAGCGCGTGTTTTGTGCTTTTGGCCGGGTTGTGTCGCCGTGCGTGTTTCTGCCGTCTGCTAGGGCGTAGGGTTTAGGATTTAGGATTTGGGACTAAATCCTACAACCTCAATCCCTAAACCTTCCTGAACCCCCAAGAAACGCTTTGCACGAAAAACCAATGCAGTTTTGTTACACTGGTTAGGCGAGATGCTCTTTTGGGTTGGCCGCGGTTACAACAGGGGCGGGTCTTGACGGAGTGGGGATGGAAGCGGGAAAGAGGGCCTACGGAGGCGAAGGCTTTACAATTATTCCTGCTCCCTCTGTCCTGTCTGTAATTTTTTCTTGTCCCTACTACCTCAATTAGATCTATGTGCTTTGCCCACCTATTGTATTTCCACAGACAGTTCTCCCCGTGGTTCCCACCGATGTTTTGCAAAATCAAAAGAAAAACTAAGCAAAGAACTATGCAAGAATCTACCACCTATGATTGTGGAGAACCTTTATGCACAAATAGCAAAAAATGGGACAACTGCAATATTTTGTATCAAGATAAATAGTTTAAGAACAAAGAAAAAGTAATATTTTTTCTAAGCAGCAATATAATGGCTAGCAAAAATTTCGAAAAAAAACTATGCTAAGAAGCGGCACCGTGACGATGTTAGAGGTCAAAGAAAGCACATCAACAATGCAATATCCGCCTTTTCAGACGCAAGACACAAGATATATAGACCGCTTAAAACAGCGTATGAACCGACGCAAAACGCAAGAAGGAAACATTTTGAAGGGAAGCGAATTGTTAGACAGTTAATGAATGAGCTACATATACCTCATCTACCACATGCAGGGCATTACCATGCGGAAAGCAGGAATGACTTAACAACATCAAGTTTTGATTCATGATATTGAAACTTAAATTAATATCTTTAGTCAATGACAGGACGATCAAGAACGGCCAGATTTGAACCTAACAATCCTTATGCTAAATATGGGTTAAAGCGGAGACCAACTTTTGCGGAGATAGTAGGTTTCATAAGTGATGACAAACTACAGCACAACCACTACCAAACCGTCAAACGAAAGGATGCAGAACTAGTCCCCAAGCAAGTTTCTTTGATGGTCCTGATGTTACTGAAAGAACACCAAAACAGAATATTAGATAGGCAAATGAGAGAAACTGTGTTAAGGCGTCAAAGTCAAACGCATGCGGAAACATATCATTTTCAACGACGTACAGGGGAAACACCGGAAGCTGTAGCACAAATGTAGCTGAAGAACTGGCAACAGCGCCTAATGCAGCAAGAGCACATGGTTCAGGAATGGATGTTGAAATTTGCATGGGAAAACAAGCAGAACTAAGAACGCAAGAACAAGTAAGTGAAAGCTTGAAGCAAACATTAAACCAAGCGGCACAAACATTAATGAGTTTTTGGAACCACATCCCGAAGTATATTCTTCATCATCAAATGAAGAATTCGTTAACAATAGACAGACAACAACAAGGTACATCCGTACACTGCGTACCCATTACCCCCCCCCCACAACAACAACAACAACAACAACAACAACAACAACAACAATTTTGCAATTAGACGCAGTGCGAGCGTACTCTGCACATCGCGGGCATTTGCCGCTCTGGCACTCTCTAAGCTAGGACTTTCAGACAGTGAAACTAAGCAAGACAGCAAGACAAGACTCAGAGGAGGACATGAACTACGAAGCTAAGCCACTGAGACTGTGGTACAAAGGCTCGGTCGCTATGTACAGCTGCTGGCAGCTCACATGTGCACTGCGTACCTGTGACAGTGTGGCGTATGGTCGAGGGACGACCTGATGCGGCGCACTGGCTAACTGGTATTGCATATGCAAATGGCCAACACTTTTCCAGTGCAGCTGTGCTATCTATGTGCAAAGGAAGAAAGCTGCCCACGGCGGCCAAAAGGAGTTGGCCGAGCCACCGGGTTTGCAGAAGACGGCCCAAGGCCCCGCGGATCTAGCTAAGGGAGACTACCTGGTCCATTTCCACGAGCTGGACGAGGAGTGCCAGTCCGTAGAGCGCCACCACGAGTTGTCATCCCAGTGCTGGCGAGCATTGGCATTGTCTTCCTTCTGCCTCTTGTCCGAGACAGGACCTTGATCCTCGGATTGACGCTTGTCCACAAGCTTGGGACGAAGCAGCTTCAGCTTGGCCGGAGTGTCTCCGACCACGTGATCAATGCGCATCTTCCGAACTTGCGCTCCATCTTTCTGCATGTAGATGATGAGCCGATTGATAAGCCCGCACGATCTGCACGTTTGATCGTAGATGGCCTTGACGGTGGAGGCTACAATCTCGAAATTGTCGTCCGTTTCCAAGGTTTCGTGCATCTCTGCTTGGTCCCATAGCTTTTTGAACAAAGCTGCAATGATGCCAAAATATGATGTAATCTTCGGAAGCACGCGATAGTCCGAACCTTCGCCAAGGGCAATGGTCAGGAGCCCATCGGTTCCCATTACAGGACGAGCTGTCATAGCTTCCGCCCAGGTTGTACTCACATTCGTCTTGCACAAGTTCAGCGGGGCAAAAATCCAGGGCGGCTTTTTGAGGATGCGTATCCTGTCCTGCCAAACCTTGAGCTGCTCAGACACCTTAAGGCCACCAAGGACGGCCTTCTCGTTGATAACGAGAATTGTGGCTAAGGCATGGACCCAAGTGAACATCTCGTCGGATTGGCAAATTTGGATGATCTTGTCCCGCTTCGGTAGTGCATTTTCCTGGTCCTCGAATGATGGCCCCGGGACTGGATCGACCATCGCATGAATAGTGACCGGGCCCTGATACTTGACCCCTGCCATGGTGTCGACTTCCACCGGTTGTTCCCAGGGCGGTGGGCCATCGCTGGAATCCGAGTCGGAGTCCTCTGACATAGCTGGCCCAGTCTGCTTCGTCTCCTCTGCCGACTGGAAGGCATTGAACCTGCGCCGATTTGGAGGCGGATCAGTGGGCGAGGCCGGGGAGGAGGGAGAGTAAAGCGAGTCTGTGGGGCTGCGTGCTCCGAGGCTCCGCGGTGTGTGAAGCCCGAGGCTCCGGTGGAGGTGCGTGACGAGGTGGAAGCGGGGGCATGCCAAGTGCAAAACGTGCCTTGGCCACACTGGAGGAGGGAACCGAGGGGGGAGGCGGGAGGCGCGTCCTGCGTAGGAGTCGGAGGGGCAGGAGCGTCCTCTGTAGCCATGCCAGCGCTACCCGGGGGAGGGGGAGTCTCGGCTGGATTATGTGCTCCTCCGCGCGCAAAATGATGAAGCACCCCCAGGTCATTAGGAAATTCGAGAAATTTGTTACCTCGTCGGAAATGGCGGCATGATAGCCATCCTGTCTTCGATGGGTGCAAAATCAGGCCTCGGGGGATGCAGCGCATGACGTCCTCAGAGGAGATGCCGCCGTAGTGCTGCTCGTTCTTGACCGCGTCCATGATCTCCTCGAAGCTGTTGTTGGTAATGCTGGCCTGGACGTCGTCGCTGATTAGTTCTCCCCCGGGCAAAGCCCCCTCCTCGTCTGAACCAAAGGCACGCCGAGCGTCCATTGCGTCAGCCACAGCCTGCGGTAGGCCTTGCAACATGGTGGTAGCTCTGCGTTCGTTGGCGCGCGGGTCACCCTTGAAGCCTTTCTGCCACTCCCAGCATCTTGTGTAGGCCACGGTAATGTTGTTCGTGGTGACGAAGCAAAGGCCGTCGTTGCCCATGTCGCCCTTTTTTCTTCAATGAGTGGCTGTGCATTTCCTGTAGGAGGTAGACCGGGCCGTATGTTGGAGAGATATTCCAGCCGACCTTGGGCTCCTCTTTCATGTCGTCGCGTAGGAATTTCCACAGGGCTTTGCAGAAGATCATGTACTCGAGGTTGGCAATCTTGGAGAAGATGTCCTTGGAGAAGGCGTGCGCAATGGCACGCATGAAAAGAGGGTGTTTGGGCTGACCGTAAATGATGCCCTGGAAGATGTGATCCCTCTTGATTCCGATCGCCATCAGGAGAAACTCAGGAGGGAGTTTGCCCTCCTGAGTTGGACCAAGTCCCCGCTCCTGGCATAGCTGTTGTTGGGCCAAGCCCCAGTCTCGTGCCATGATCTCCAGCAGGTAGTCGAAGTTGACCTTGAAGCCGAATTTGATGTCAATGTAGAGGCCTCCATGGGTGTATAGTGATAAATGTACCGGAAGATGTCAGCGCGGTGGGCTGGCTGCTTGAGGTTGGAGCACAAGTGGGCCCCATGTTCACCTGCATGTAAAGTGAGCGTGGTGAAGAGAGCCTCATCGTTGCAAGAGGTGCGCTGGAACTCAGGGAGGCGCTGTTTGAAAACTTCCCGCGGCCCTGGCATGTCGTCGTGAATGTAGGTCTGGATGGCTGTTTGGGGCATAGGTCTGTCCATAGCCCCTGGCTCCAAAAACCTTCGAAGAACCCAGGGCTTGTGCGAGTGACGTGCGGCAATGGAGCCAATTTCTTGCAAGGTTTTTGCCTGGCATAGCTCGGCCGTAGCATGCATCTCCTGGTGGACCGAG
>CAJNJA010081330.1:6564-20544 GCA_905231915.1 Symbiodinium necroappetens | reverse complement strand
GGTTTAGGGGTTTGGGGTTCAGGATTTGGGGTTTGGGTTTTTTTTGGGGGTTGAGGGCTGGTAGGGTTGGCGGTTTAGGGCTCGGCGTTCAAGGTTTAAGGCCTAGGGTCCATGGCGAACAGATAAATTCTGCAATACCGGAGAGTCCCAAAACTCATTGCTTTCGAGAATTGCATTCCCTTACACGTCTTCTCTATACTCACAGCAGGATGCACAACAAAACCTTAAACTCCTACTCCCTGAACCTTAAATCCTAAAGTCCTACTGTCTAAACCCTGTACTGCCGAACCTATGTTTTGCATCTTTCGCGGCTTGGCCGGCTTCGGGGCGAGTGGGCTGTAACTTATAATTCTGAGGACTGAATAACTAGCAATACTTAGTAGCTGAGTAGGTAACCTTTAACCTTTTTGGGCTTATATAATCCTACTATAATTGAAAGGTTAGCCTCTTTTTGTGTTAGGGTACTCAGCCACTAAGAATATTGTGCTTTAGGGTTCCTTGTCATACTCTGGCCTGCTTTGGTTTCCCTCTTAGCTATGCTTCTATACTGCAATCTGCCACCCCATGCCCAACGCCCTACTCCAATTATCAAGGCCCCATAATTCGGGGGTTTGGGGGCGGAATATGGAGCCACGACGGTTTATAGTATATAGCACGAAGCCACAAACTCCCAAATCCCTAAAGCCGTGCCCTCGACTTGCAACAAAGAAACCCTAAACCCTAAAACCCTAAACCCTAAACCCTAAAACCCTAAAACCCTAAACCCTAAACCCTAAAACCCTAAACCCTAAGACCCTAAACCCTAAACCCTAAACCGGTCTCGGCGTCTTGAGGTGAGCAGCTGAAGGAGTTCCGTGTAAACAAGACGAAGTGCCTGGGCCTAGGGTGTAGGGTTTAGGTTTTAGGGTTTAGGTTTTAGGGTTTTAGGGTTTAGGGTTTAGGGTTTAGGAGTGCTGCGACGACAACTGCTACTTAAAGGTTCATGGGGGGGGGCAGAGGGAAGGGTTTGGGTTTAGGGGTTGGGGGTTTTTGGAACCCTAAACCCTAACCCCTTTGGGGTTTGCAATTCAGGGCCGCAGTTGGGCTGTCTTCTGTCAGGAGCCGATCCGGCAAAGGCATCTTCATCACTGGACTGGCATGATCTCATGAGAGCTGAGCAGGAAACTTAGGGTTCAGACTTGATGGTATCTTGCAGGTAGGGTGATTCGTATTCTCGACGAGCCAGAGGAGTCATAGAAGATGTGCTAGCAGAGTCCTTGGAAATATGTGTGTACAAGAAGCATGAAGCATAACTGATTTTCCCTGACTACCCTAAACCCTAAACCCCAAATAGAAGCAACCAGAGGGGGATCCCACCTTGACGCAGAGTGCCGTTGCAGGTCCTCCAACTTGACCGATCCACCCCGGGGGCCTCCAGAGCTCTGATACCTTAGCTCGATGTCTGAGGAGCCCAATAGGTAAACTTTAAACTTTTTTGGTATCTTAAACCCCTACTAGAAGAAAAGTTTTAACTTTTTTGGGCCAGGGTACTGGGCAGCTAAGATGTAGCACCTCAACTCTAAACCCTGAATCCTCAGCCGATGCAGCCGCGGTTCGATGGAGGCTTGCCATTTGTCGGTTCACTTCGTCTTGAGCTTGAGTTCAATGCTAAGAAATATGCCTTGGCTTTGAGGTGATTGGGTTTATGGATTTAGGATTCAGGGATCAGGCCTTTGGGCGTTTAGGGTTTGTATAAGGTTTGAGTGTTGTTACTCAGCATGTCGGACTTTCAGATATGTTTCGAGTCCCTTGTGCCCACGAGGTGCCATTGCTGCAGTGTCAACCATCTCGACAAGTCTGGCAATACCATTCCTTTCTGCGACAGTCACTTTGGCCGGACAAGCACCCAGAGAACCCAATATACCTTAATTAAGGAATATACCTTAAATCATAATATTAAGGCCCCTTTTGTTTAAGGTATATTCCTTAATTAAGGGGTATTGGGTTCTCTGGGCATATTTGCCAAGGTTCAGGCCTGCTGTATACGACACCGTATCTCAGTGAAATTACGTTGCACATGCGGAGTGCATGTTGATGTGTGATGCAATGAGTATGTGACATATACATATATTATATTTATATATATATATGTGTGTATATATATATATTTCATATCGATATCGTTGTCGAGCATGCCTCCGTTTTCCAGTAAGCTACTGTACGCGTTGTCGCACCTTTTGCGCACATTCAAAATTCACAGGATGGCGCATCGACAAAGCTGATGTTGCAGCAGTAATTATGTGCTCTGGGTCCGTAGAGATTCCAGTTTGATTGGCCACTTGCCCGAACGCCAACATGCTTCCCGATAGTGGGGCGGGTGTGTGGTGGGTGTCGGTGGGGTTGTGGGTGTGGGCGTGGGCGTGGGTGGCGTGGGCGTGGGCGGGGCGTGGACGGACATGGGCGGGGCGTGGGCGGGCGTGGGCGGGTGTGGGTGGGCAGGCGGGTGGGCCGGGTGGGCGGGTGGGATACCTCTGTCTCTGTTTGTGTTGTCGTGACAATCCAGATCGCTGCCTGAGTTCGATCAGCTTCGCTCTGCTATGTTTTCTTTGCGTTCTCGGGAATTCTGCGCATCCTCGCTCCTTCCGCGGGATGCACCTGCTGTTCCCCCAAGTATACAGCCGCCGGACCTCGAAGCCCCCCTTCACAGCCTAAAGCCTGAACCCAGAAGCTCTATGAGCTCCAAACCTTAGGTTCAAAGTCAAGCATAATTAAGCTTCAATTAAACTCTTAGTAGCTGAGTGGCTGCACTTTAAACTTTTTCTGGGACATTTTCAGGTGCGTAGTTACCGTTATAGGAGCCTTTTAGAAGGTCTGTATACCTTATAGAAGCCTTATAGAAGCCCTATATACCCTAAACTCCACGCCTGTAGTTTGCTTTAACTTTTCGGGATAATATAATCCCCTATAACAATGAAAGTCTACACTTTTTTGGGCTTATGAACTCAGAAACTAAGAACTCAAACTACAAATCCAGACGGCGCACCAAGGAGAAGTCGTGCTGCGATGTATTCGCAGTTGGCTGCTTGGCTTCAGACGGGAAGTGTCAAATCAAGAGACCCCCCTCAATGGGCTTTTAGACTTTAGGGTTTTGAGTTTGCTGCTTGAGTCGAGGTGTTAAACCCTAAACCCTAAACCCTAAACCCTAAACCCTAACCCTCAGGAGCAGCCCCAAATACTCCAAACCGCGACTCCGGCAGGTTCGGCAGCGAAGAAGCTTTCGAGGAGGAGGCAAAGACGCAGCGAGGCTGCAGGGTTTTAGGGTTTAGGCTGCAGGGTTTAGAGTTTAGGGTTTAGGGTTTAGGGTTTGGGGTTTGGGGTTTAGGCTTTAGGGGTTTAGGGTTTAGGGTGCAGGGTTTAGGGTTTAGGCTGCAGGGTTTAGTGTTTAGGGGTCCTGAGCCCAAGAGGCTTAGTGATAACATAGAGGTCTGAATGTAGTGTCTAGACACTCATCATACTCTGCCTTATATTAAGCCCTAAACCCTATACTACCAAAGTAGGTTGGAGTGGTTAGGATTCGGATGGTCATAAACTTGAAACGCTGAACAATTGTGCTCAGAACAAAGCTGGATAGAACAACGCATGCCCAAAGCACTGCGCTTCAAGCAAACAACGAAAAGCAAAGCTGCACACCAGAACACCCTAAACCCTAAATCCCAAAACCCTAAACCCATGCAGCCCAGACACCCTAATTGTTGAAACACCCCCAAGCCCCAACCCCCAAAACATGTTTTTTCAACAAAAAGACCGTCAAGGTCAGACAGGCCGCAAACTGCGAGCACCTCAAACTCTGAAGCCAGCCCCAAGTCGATGTAGCAAGCCTTGTCTAAACTTGAGCAGGGTTTTAGGGTTTCGCGTGTAGGGCTTACCTTAACCCCAAATAACCTACCTTTTTAAGGACTTATATAAGGAATTCATATTAAGGAACCCAAAAAAGGTAGGATCTTCAGGGTCCAGGTAGGCCCTATAACCCTACACCCTTTAGGGGTTTCGGGTTTAAGATTTGGGGTTCAGGGTTTACGGCACAAGCTACCGTCGCGCTTCTGAGCAGGGTTTGGGATTTAAGGGTTTAGCGTTTAGGGTACTTGGAGGTTCATGGGCAGTTGTAAGTGGGGTTATAAGTCCCCTAATATGGGTTATAACTATAGTTACGCTACCTATAACCCCACTTATAACTACCCATGAACCTCCAAGTAACATACCACAAATCCCCCTGTTCCAGTCTTTCGTGCTATATTCGGGATTCCCTAAACCCTAAACCCTAAACCCTACCACAAACCCCCTGTTCCAGCCTTTCGTGCTTTTTTCGGGGTTTAGGGTTTAGGGTTCAGGGTTTAGGGTTTAAGGTTGTGTTTCTGGGCTTAGGGTTTACCTTGCTGTAGGCTTCAGTAGACAGCCAAAGAGATGAACTCTGTTGCGGTCATGGCCAAATGGGTGCGCCGAAGCGCAAGGCAAGCATCCCCCCAAAACTGGTTATTCAGCCTTATCCCTAAGGGTCCAAGTACCTGATAATCAGATACTCTTCTGAATGCTTACCTACAAAACTACTATCTGTAGCCCAAGTACGTGATTAATTACATATTAGGTCCTTTGGACCCTTAGGGTATGTTCTACCAATGTGGAAAAGCTCTCGAAAGCTCTTGATGATGTAAGTTGCCGAGCCAGAAGCCGAGATTAGAAGCGGATCATCGGGTTTAAGGCTTCGTGCTTTGGCTGAGGGATTTAATGTAAATCGATATAGAACCCTTCTAGGACTCATAGGGAGCCCTAAAGGGAACCCTTAAAGGAAGCCCCTACACCCGTAACCCCTCATTTAGGGTTCGGCCTTCGGCTTTCTAGTGTTGTTGGGGCTTCGGGGAGCTTGTGTCTGCAGGGCTAAGGGAGCTGATGCAAGGTTTCCTCGTTTAGGGTTTAGGGTTTAGGGGTTTAGGGGTTTAGGGTTTAGGGTTAAGCCGAAACCGGAAACCAGTTGTGGTATATCTGGTGTTTGATGGAACAATCTTCCAGCCGAAGCATAGTCTGCTGCAAGGGTCATGGGGTTTAGTTAAGAATAGGGATGGGCAGGATATGAGTAGAGTGAACTATGCACAATAAACCATGGAGGTACTTGCAGCTTTGCTTCCAAAGGCCCCTTAAAACCCAAGATACCATAGAGGCCATACACAAGCCTTATAGAAACCTCAAAAAGCCTTGCGGCCTTACTAAGTCCCCCTATCCTCCAAGTAAGGATGCTGTCTGCAGCAATCCCCACGCAGCTCGGTCACACGCTGTCTCCTGGCAGAAGCCCTGGGTTAGGGTTGAGGTTTTAGCGAAAAGCCCGGAAAGCTAAACACTAACGCCCTAATCGAAAAACCCTAAACCCTAAACTCTGAAAGCCCTCGGCCCTAAACTCAAACCCCGCCAGTTGCTGTACTTTGGGTCTCTTCACTTCCCTTTTGCACTGTGCTTTGTCCAGGTCATGCCGTGGGGGGTTTGGAGGGTTTACTGTTCTTGATGTTGTTTTTTTTTTGCATGTCGGATCCCAAAACCCCAAACCCTAATCCGTACCCAGGTGCGTGCCACGAGTTCCTCTTCTTCCAACTCCTACATTAAAGCTCTAGAGCCCCAGACCTTTCGAGCACCTGAAGGGCATCGTATGTTTTGCTTTAGTATCGGGTCTGTAGTCGACAGTAATGGGGGGGAGAAGTAGTAGAGTAGGGTTTAGGGCTTAGGGTTTAGGGTAGAGTAGGGTGCCAGATTTGCTCTGGAATAATCACCATTGCAGGGATCGATAGAAGGCTACTCGGACTGTCTCTACTCTTTATGTTTGGAGGTTCTAAAAAGCAAGAGTTCGATGCTTGTGCTTAGGCGGCTTAGTGGCTTAGTGAGTCAGCTTATAGGTACCCCAATTCGACCCTCGGAGCAAAGCTATAGCTTAAGACCTTGAACAGTCATCCCACGTATTGTTTGCAGAACTTGTCGGACCCCAATATAGAGTTTGAAGCATGGGCCATTGACAAGCAGCACGAATCACTAAACCCCAGCAGGAAATCTGATTCCAACAAACCCGATTTCATCTTCAGCGGGCAACAGGTTTCCCTATCCGCTTCTTCTCGTCGCCAGCATGCCGCTCTTGTGGATCATGCTGGCCTTTGGGCGTCGATTAGCTTTTTTGATTGGTGGGTTTCAAGCGGGAGTTTGTGAGGCTTGTCAGAAGTCAGTGCATGGTTTTTGTAGACTCAGGTTGAGTCTTCTCACCTTTCGATGATAAGGACCCCCAGAACCCTAGAATCGACCCCATATTACAGAGGGGATGTAACTCTACTGCTTGGGGCCCTGCAGGATCATGATGGGCGAATACAAACACGTTTCCAGGAGTTGAGGGTTTAGGGTTTGAGGGTTAGGGTTTAGGGCTTCAATGTCTTTGGGAATGTTTGGGGGGTGTTGCGCAAGGAACACGAGGCTGGAGCTAACATCGTAGAAGGCGGCTTTGTTGAAAAAGCTTGCGAATGAGAGTTTAATCGTGGTTCTCAGAAGGCTCCTGGTCTGGTCTTACAACGTTTAAGGTTTGGGGTTGGTTTGGGGTTTAGGGTGTCCCGAACGAAAGCGCCCTTTCATTTGCGCGCGTCGGCGTGCAAGCTTACCCACCCCAAGGCCACGCACTTAATTACAACTCTCAGCGCACACGGCGTTACATGCTTCTTGGCACAAGCAAGGCGAGAACACAGGCCTGAGCCTGCGGCAGCGCCCCAGCAGGGCCGGGCCCCAGTGTCCCGTATCAGGGAGCGGCCTGCCGTACCGTGCCCCAACCAAGCCGGCAGTGTCCTATTTGCCGTTTTTGGGCCAGCCGCCCGCGGAACTCTGGAAATGCCTGGGCTCCAGAAGCAGTCTAGTCAGCCCATGCCTAAAACAACGGGACACCCTGTGTGCAAGCATGGCGGCGGGCTTGGGCCAAATATGTACAGAGTTTAACTCGCTCCCGGTACATGGATTTGTAAACCTAGAACAGGCGAATAGACAAACGAATAGACAAGCAAATCAGAATGAACCTGCCTGTTTCTTGCTCGCATGTCCATATCTTTACATGACGAGTGACATGTGCATAAAAAAAAGTCTGTGTGTGTGTATATGTATATATATATATGGTAACCCCCCTAGGACCAACCCCTGACTCAAACAAGAGTCAAATTCATCGTAAAATACAGCGCTTTTTGCGTTTTGCACACCCCAAAAAAGCGCCGAAATTCGGCACTTTTTTTTGGGTGGAGTGTTTGCCTGTCTTTCGGGTTGGTCCTACTCCAAATATTCCAGGTATTCCAAGAATTTCAAAATTTTGCTGACCAAGTCTCCAGAATCCCAAGATTTCCAAGAATTCCAAGATTTTCCTGGCCATGTCCAGGAATATTTTGGAATATTTGGAGGAATATACGGACTTGGTCAGTCTGATCTTGGAATACTTGGAATTCTTGGAAATCTTGGAATTCTTGGAAATCTTGGAAATCTTGGAATTCTTGCAATTCTTTGGCAGATTTCGACATCCACTTCGTACTTGAGGGGCGCATGTGTTTTTTTAGGTTTCCCGGTTTCTGCTTCCAGAGCGAAAACCTAGGTTTTGCATAGCCACGGCAAACGTGGTTGAATTTTTGAAAGCTGGAATGAAAAACCATGCAACCATTTGGGAAAAAACAAAAAGTCCAAAATCGAGTTTCGCAGGTCCTATAGCGTTTTGGCAGATTTCGACATCAACTTCGTGTTTGAGGGGCGCATGTGGCTCTTGCGGGTTTCCCGGTTTTTGCTTCCAGAGCGAAAACCTAGGTTTTGCATAGCCATGGCAAGCGTGGTTGAATTTTTGAAAGTGCGTTTATGGCGATTTTTTGCTGCCAAAAGCGTGCGACGCGCAACGTTTGAAAAAAATCCCTAGGCCGACAGTAGCAAAAAAGCACCAGAAATAGAGCTACGTTGGGCCCGTTTGTGCAGTTTCCAGTCGTGAAATAGCCTTGGTTCTGCACGGATTGTTGTCTTCAGTCAGCACGAAAATCCCGCTTGAAAAGCTCAAGTGTCGTGACCAAAAAACACCCCCAAACACAGGCATGCCTCTACGTCACCACGCCGCACCCGATTTTTTAGACAGTTCTTTCCATGTCTTTAGAGGTTTTTGAGCTACCGCGGTGATTTGAAAGCTTGTCGCACTGCTTCCCATCGCGTGCAAGACTTTGCTGCCGTCTTTCTTGTATACCGACAACATACACACACACACATATATATATATATGTATAAATTAAAAATCAATCAATAAGAAATACATAAATAAGTGTATATATGTACATGTATAAATATGTATATATATATACATATTTAGATCTAACATAGAAATCGTACTGCATAAATAATACCTTTCTGAAATAATATAGTGTATGAGTATAAGATATGTAACGGAATATCTGTTCTGTCTGTATGTTATGCATTATAGATATATAGTATGTATCTACTACGACCTCTACTTCTACTTCTACTTCTACTACGACGCTCTTGAACACTGTCGTGTCACACTTTACGTTCGCATGTGCTTCTTGCCACTTCACCCTACTCCACCACCTCCCCCCATCCCGCCACACCCTGTGGCCATTGTATTAGGTAGCATGTCCATTTCTAGGCAGAACCTGGCGTAGTAGTAGTAGTAGTAGTAGTAGTAGTGGCAGTAGTAGTGGTCGTGGTAGTGGTAGTGGTAGTGGTAGTGGTAGTGGTAGTGGCAGTGGCAGTGGTAGTGGTAGTGGTCGTCATGTAGATTTTACCCTGCCTCCAGCAGTACTTTTGTGATCCTTTACAGTTGCCTTTCCCGTTGCTATTCGATTGCTCGAGTCTCCTCGGATAAAAGGCCGCACGGGGTTGACTTAACGGTATCGCAGCTACTGTAGTGGGCTGTACCTGAAACTTCACGTCATGCGACGTCGGAGATGTTTGGACATGTTTTGCGCCGAAAAACATGTCGCGCTAACTGCTCTGCAGCATGCTCACTGTCGCTCGCTTTTCTCGTTCTGTGCAGTCTGCACCACCTTGTTGCACATGAGCCTGAAATTCCTCACTCGCAGCTACAAGCATCAGCCTTCTAGCGATCCGCGTGCGCATCTCTCTTTTGTGTTTGACATCACAATATGGCGAACATGGACCCGGAGAACATCACTCTCCAGGATGCTCTCAAAGCCACGAGCGATCTCTACCTCCGGCGCTTGCCGCAACACATCCAAATAGGACCAATGCCGAGAGGTATCATTAGTCCCATTGTGCTACCACTTCGTGATCTCAATCCGTCCGCACAGCACATGAAGCACTGCTTTGACATCATCTACGACTACACAGGCAACATCTCCACGGATGCCTTGGCCCCAATCCTTCGCGACCAGGCCTGGAGCGAACTACCGGTTCCTTTTGGCCTCAAAAAGGAGCTGGGTGTCAAGTACTTACTGCAAATCTTCATCATCCCACAGGAGAATGGCAAACATTGCTTGGTAAAACACATCTTCGTTCCGGATGCCAAGGTCAAAGCTTCCCTCTTCCATGAAGTCGTCTATGGCACTGCATCTGAAGTGGTGTGGGGGACAAGTGCGTACAACACCAAAAAAGCCCTGCAGTTCATGCTCGAGCACCTCGGCGGGATCCAATTTCGGCTGTTCAGTCTGACTCCCGAGGTCTCCAAAAAACGCTCCCACGCACCTCCAGAAAGATCGGAGGAGGAGTTGGACAAGGGTTTCGCCTTCATCCGCGAGCATGGTGAGAGAGATAAGGGCAATCTCAAACAGTTGCTCTGGATTCAGAAGTCCATCGCGGCTGACACCCCCATCCACGGTTGGCGAGAGGGTCTAGTCCAACGTGCACTGGACAGTCTCGCTACGGACGCCACCATGTCGCAGCTCATTGCCCGCTATGACCTTGTTATCTCGGATTTTGAGGATGCGGTCCAGGAGATTATGAAAAAGATCGTCCCTCACCTTCGTGATCACGCCCTTTGGATGCTCGGAGAGCCTGGTAAGGGCAAAACTCCTCTTGGTCGTGTGTTAGCCATGATGTTCTCCAGGTACTGGGGCGGTGAAGGGCAGTACCGGAGTGCCAGTGACTTCGACTACTTTCGTGGATGTCCCTTCAGCACAGCAGTACCGGCAATCTATGATGATGGCGACATTGGAGATGAGCCCACGAAAAAGAAGAAGGCCTTCTCTGATGTTGCCGACACCGAAACCCTCACCCGTGAGCGCTGGACTGCTGCAAAATTTGTGCAAAATCAGTTGCGTATCGTGATCGACAACGCCTACGAGCCGGCCCATGAGACTGCCATCGAGCCGGGGTGCAACCCTACAATCTCTCACGACCAGTTCATGAGAATGATTCGTCCAGCCCTTGGCAACTCGCATGTCTAATGGTTTGAGTTCCCTTTGTCTGAGGCCTGGATTCCCTATACAGACATTTCGTTTGTTTTCATTATTAAACTCCGAGGTGATGTCTCGCAGGTCGACGGGATGGCCATTCTGAAGCGCTCTGTCTTTCTTATCTTTTCCAGGAACATCATCTACTGGCGCCTTCCGAATGCACTGGAGGTCAATGTCCCCTGCATGTCTTGGTGCAGACCCGATCTCCTCAAGGACAGCTGCAAGCACATCTTGTCAAACTACAAAAAGAATGGCCCTCCACCAGCTGATCAACTAAGCCGGCAAGTATGGGAAGACGCATGGCTTCTGGAGGCCATTCGTCAACACGACAATCCCACCGCAGCACCCACTGTCTCGCTACCCGGACCTGTACGTGTGAAACAAGAGCGCCTCGTATGGGCTCGAGCTTTGTCTTCGGCAACCCTGAGGACTCCCATCGAACTTGATTCCCCGTCCCCTCCTCCGAAGAAGGCCCGTGTTGATGAACTCAGTGAACCTTTGCACGTGCAGACCATGAACCCTGACTTCGCTGGCTTCCAGTCTGCAGCTGATGAGGACGAAGATGTCTCGGATCCAATCCCGTCCGTTGGTTCCCGTCCAGACATGTCACTTTCCCAAGAGCTCGAGCAGATCATTGATGAGACTTATCCAGACGAAATGGACATTGCCTCGCCCGGCCCAGAGGAACGTGAGTCCTGAGTCTGAGTATGCGCGATCCAGAAACGGACACCTTCCTTGTGGTAGAGAGTGCAGACGAGGAGGCAGACCGCTTCTTGCACAACTGAGTCTTGACTCACACGCAATGGACAAAAAGAAGCAACGACTTGCTTATGTTGCACTTCCGAGAGACTAGGTGTACATGTGGCTTCGTGCATGTAGCTTCCTTATGGCACTGATGATTGCACACGCAGCAGCCGTGCCAAAGCTCAGAGCCTGTTAACTTTAGCAGGCTAACAACCAAGTAGACATGGGCAAGCACTTCAGCGTGGTGGTTCCGAAGCGTGGAAAGCAACGCGCCGCTAAGAGCACGAAGAAGACGCTTCCCAAGAAGTCCACCGACTACCAGAACATCCCCTACGTGCGTGACCATAGCAGTCAACGACTTCGGAAAGATCGGAGGACATGTGCCCAGACCCTGCAGCCACTACTATGCGCCTCTGACGATGGAATCGTAAAGATCCTAACAAAGGATGGCATGCTTCCGAACTGGGCCGGCAAGCAATGCCCACGGTGTCAGAAGGGCACATTGTCTAAACTTCAGACGAGTCCGACTGGTAGCCTGAAGTACAGATGCAGCGCGAAGGGCTGTCAGGTTTACATCTCGCCTACTCACCTGCATCCTTGGTTCACAGATGGACGGGGCACAGGCGCAATTTCGCTGCAGGTCCAAGCATCGATACTGCTGATGAAGTTGCTAGGCGTTACTACTTCGGCGACGTGTCAGATGCTGAGTGTGAATCATAAGGTGGTGGAAGACTTGGCAAACAGACTTACTTATGCCAGGCAAAGTTATGTGGTTGAGCGCCAGAAGCACATCAAGTTCGGGTATGACAAAGGCAAGAATTTCACTGCCGTGAAGAACTGGGTCGACGTGGAAGGAGATGAAGCAAGCTTCACGAAGACCAACCAGAGAGGCATTGACCCCAGCATCCGTACGGACAAACCCGTGGTGTGGGAGCAGTGGCTAGGACTTGTCCAGCGCGGACATCCACAGTCCTTGATCTTGGAGCGCCTGCGCCCACCCTCCACAGAAGTGCGTGCGCCCGGTCCAGGGGCTGCGCGGAAAACAGAATGGTTGCCACTTGGACACAGGTACTTGAGAGGCCGACATGTCATTCTTCACACAGACGCAGCACGAAGCTATACCGCGAAGATTGACGGCGTTCTCCATGACAACGTGGTTCACGCCAAAAAGCGCAAGGTGGTGAATGGCAAGACCCGCTGGGTGAACCCCACCTATGTGCGCGTGGTGCAACACAAGCTCCCGAAGACTTCCAAGGTGGTCAAGGTGAAAGCAGGCACGCAGATAATCGACAGGGCATGGCGCTTCATCAAAGACCGCCTCACCTTGAACCAGAACACCCGCGCAGGATCTAAACTTCTACGAGCCCAGATTCAAGCAGCCCAGTACCAATACTGGTTCATGAGGGATGATCCATGGACCAGGGCGTGTGATCTGAGCAAATTCTCCATGAAGCGCATGATGAACCAGAAGTAGTTTCACTACTGACGCGGGTCGGGGGTAGCATAGATGGACAGAAGTTGTTTGTGTATCGGCACAGTACCATCTCATACGAGCCTGTTGACACTCGGCAACTTCCTCCGGAGCGACATTCGTCGGAATGAATGTCAGCTATCCTATATCGGGGAGCAGCGCAGCGCACAAAGGCAAGAAAAATGACTTGCTGCAGTTGCCAAAGTCTCATTCACCACATGCAGGCATCCATGGCAAACTTTAGGAGCCGCTGGCCTTGCTCTCACTCACACATCTCTGATGTAATGGTGCCATATCTGCTCGAGACTAGCTCCCATCAACACAGCTCAGATGTAATGGCGCGAGCCTTACTTTCAAATAGCTTGCTGCGTGTCCCATGCAAAAAAAATATCATGGCAGGCTTTCTCTCATCTGCTTATCAGGCGGGCTCGAAACGTCCGACAGCATAGGGAGATATCGACCGTTTCTCTCATGAAAACACGGAACACGCTCATGCCTGCCGTATGTTGACATCATGAACACACTCACATTGTGTGTTATGTTGAGGCTACACTTCGTAAAAGCCTGTCTAAGTGATTATCTTGGCTACCGTATGATGTGGTACTGGAGAAATTAAATCTGGAAACAAACCAGTTTCTGATTCTTGGTATGTTTATGTGGTTTGGATCAGCCAAGGTGTCCCGACTGCAAGCAGATGCCACGTCCTGGAAGGGATTTGGGTTGAGGGTTTGGGTTGTATTTTTCACAAGGTGCGACAACTAACCAGAAGCGTAATACGGGGCGTTTGCCGGCTGAGGGCTTCGAATTTGAGCTTTAGCCTTCGGAGGTCGGAGGGCTTCTTGAAGCCATGTCTTTACATAGGGTTTTTTTCATACGTCGTTTGGAAGCCTTGATTCTATTGGTTTTAACAATGAAACATGAAAAAAGGTAGGTTTTGAGGGGGGGGCGTAGCATATATATATATGTACATCATGCATGTATGTTATACATATACAAACATGTACGAGTACCCGCTGCCTCTGTGCCTTCCCAAACCCCTCAACAAGTGCTGACTGTCGGGGATCCTGCACTTTGGAATTCGAATCACAGGATCGAGCCTATTTGCGATGCTCGTGACAATCGTTGCTTTCGGGGGCCGGGATCGTCATCGCGACGTAAAAATGCGACCTGTTAGTGTCACATTCACTGTGACTTTCGCAAGTTTGCATGCGGGGCAAGTCGCATCTCAACAGCAGTGGCTGGCACGAAGTCGTGCTCTGCATGACTCGGACTCGGTTTGTGGGAGCCCAGTTGCGGCAGAAGATTCTCACAGGAGCACAACCCCACCAC
>CAJNJA010081319.1:0-20900 GCA_905231915.1 Symbiodinium necroappetens | reverse complement strand
TAGGGCTTTTAGGGATTTTAAGGTTTCCCTCAAAAATCCCTAAAAACCCGGATTTCCCGGATTTTAAGGTTTAGGGTTACTACCCTTCCTTCCACACCCAACCCGGAAAAGCAGACCACGGGAACCGGCTTGCTGTCTGTTTTCCTTCGCCTTGCTTTCTTTTAAGGGGGGCCTGGGAGGTACTAAATAATAATACTTATAATAATAATAATAGTAATAAATGGGAACACAAAGGAATCATAGTCGCGTACTAAGTATTGAGGCAGCATATATCAGAAAGCCAGAACCCCCAAACTCCTAAACCCTAAAACCTTGAGCCCTAAAGCTGTTTTTACAGAGGCTTGATCAAACCCTAAACTCAAAAAAAACCGAGAAAAAAACCGAGACCCTAAACCCCTAAACCTTACAATCCCTAAACCCTATACCCCCAAACCCTCAATCCCCTAACCCTAAACCCTAAACGAAACCCTGAAGCCGTAAACCCTGAACCCCTAAACCGAATCCACACTGCGAGACCAAAGCCTGCCTCGGCTCTAGCGAGCCCGGCTCTCGATAGCTATCTGCAGGATGCGGCGCAGGCCGTCTTGCCATGCCTGCTATGGGGTTTTAGGGTTTAGGGGTTTAGGGGTTTTTGGGTTAGGGGTTCAGGGTTAAGGGGTTTAGGGGTTTGGGGGTTATTGGGTTAGGGGTTTAGGGTTTAGGGGTTTAGGAGGGATCTAGAATGTAGGGGCCCCTTGAACCAGAATAGGGTTCTGCGGTGTATTATCATGTTGAGATCACATTATTAATTTACCAAAACTCCCCCGCCCCTCGATTGATTTCAGGCCGCCGGTAGGGTTGATTGACTATGGAAAGGGGGTCCGAGTACTGCAAACTACTACGCTCGCTAACACTTTTTTGCGACTCTGGGAGGCCTGACACAGGGACCTCAAGTGTTCTTTTCGGAACAAGGGACGGGATTATTTGACTATTTTTGAGCTTTCGGGATGGCGCTTTTGGATCGAGGGGGAATATGAAAATGAGCTCAATAATACTCTAAACCCTGAGCCCTTCATACCGTACATGTAACAAGGACTATCAGGGGGACCTCAGACCCTTCTTCTACCTGTGACCGGAACTTCCGATCTGAGCTAGGACGTCGTCCTTGGAGCTGCAATCTAAGAGTGGCAGCTAGAAAAATAAAGCGTCACAACCTTTCTCAGGATCAGTCGTATGTGAATTAAAACGCCGCACCTTGAAAGGTAACGACATCCACTCCACCCACAAACTTCAAGCCCGATTCTGCTCGGTTGGTCTGCTGAAACAGGTGCATGGCCGTATGACTGCGAAACTGAATATTGTCGCATGCATGAGTGCATAACCCTAAAACCTTGCAATCCCAAACCACAGACCCTAAATCTTAAACCCAAGCGCCGGACATATTGAGGATCAAGCACCCACCCTAAGCTCTACACCCTTTCCTGAATACGTACTGCGATGGGAGAGAGAGAGTTCTCTGAACAGCTCTGAACAGTGATGGCGCATGGAAAACCCTAGACTCCAAACGCCAATCCTTTAGCGCCACGGTACGTAACTTAGGGTTTAGGGTTAGGGTTTCAAGAACTCTTAAGCTCGACATGCCGAGACTGGAAGGCATAGATGCTGGAAGCGCCAGCTTCTATAACCTGTGACTCCAGAGAAACCGGAAGGCCCCGAATTCCCACTACAGAACACCGTCGCCGGTAAAGCCAAGCCGGGGGGTATTTGGGCATTGAAGTTCTGGGTTTAGGGCGTTTAGGGGTTTAGGCTATGGGATCCTCAGAAGATGCAGATAAGGGGCCCTAATACGGAGCCTCAACGCACGTACGGTTGATGATATAAATCCTGCATTACGCATGATAAGGAATATACCAGAATTCCCTTTCGTTTAGGGTCCTTAAGGTCATGCAGGATTTATATCATCAACAGTAGGAACCTTCTTATGCGCAACCTTAAACAGGATTGTATACGAATCCTATTTCAGACTTTCTGGTTCCCAAAAACCCTAAACCCCTAACTCCTAAACCCTGACCCCTAAATGACAAGGAACCGTAACCCCTAGGGTTTTGGGAAATAGGGTTTTCGGGTATAGGGTGTAGGGTTTAAACCCTAAGCCGCCAGACTTGGACATCCAAGTTGCAAGGTTCCGAGCATCGGCTGGCCGTCACAGGGGTTGTTGCCATCGAGATAGGTGTCCTCGGGCCATGTAGGGTCTGCGGATTTTTTTCCCTCCCGCATGGCTGAGGTACAATGCCCACTAGCGAGGTTGGAAAGAGAATCAAATGTACGGAAAAGGACGATGTGTCTTTGTTGTGACTACAAGATGAGGTTGATCAGTCCCCGATTGTCTGCGGATTAGAGTTTAGGGTATAGGGTTTAGGGCCGGAGGGATGAGAGGTTTGGGTTTAAGATCAAGCTTTATCTGCAATCCGAGCTATTTCGCCTCCTTCGTCGCAAGGACGGGTTCAAGGTTTCGGTTGTAGGGTTATTCGATATATACAAAGTTACAAAATAGTCTGGGAACGAGAATATGGGGATATCACTACTGGGTATTGCCCTACGGAGACATGTCTACTAGGTATGGAGGCCGAAAGCCTAAACCCTAATATCGGGGCCTAAAACGCTAAACTCCCTGATCCTAAACCGTAGTACTGGAGCCCCTATGTCCATCGAATCCTTGAGGTTCAGACACATGCTAATGCCTACCACTATAAAGGTACTTAGGACCCTTTGGGAGGTTGAGACTTTCGACGAGAAAGCTTCACGTCCAAGCTGCGTCGCTGGAGAGGCACGCAGACGAGAAGCCCTTAGCGGGTCTCGGGCTCGGGGGTTAGAGGGTTTGGGGTTGGAGTTAGCGGAAGAGCAATATGATGGGTGAGGTAGGGTTTCTACAATTCCCACTGGTGCTTTCCATGGATCCTGCACGAACACTGTTCACGCTTTACCTGCTGAAGTCACTGGTCCGGATGCCGAGGGACGGCATAGGTCGTTAATGTTCCGAGATTTACCATCGAAAACCGCCCTGCAGCCCACACCATCTTGCCACAAGCCTCAACCACATGCACACTGCCTTCTGGGCACATGCCTCCCCCATTTTGGTGACAGAGGGACCGCACAGGGATAGGTGTCCTCGCCATCCCACTTGTAGAAGCGGAACCAGTCATACCTGGGATGCGAAAACTAGGGAGGCCCCAAGCCGTCGCTGGCGCCAAAGGAAACCCTTGTTCAGCAGATGCAAAGTCGAAGCGACGCAGACGATCATGTGGGTAGTAGAGAGTCCCTGTGTGGGTCCTCAATATAGTACAGCGCCCTTATAAACCGGATCCTCAAAGGGCTGATTTAGAGAACTACCGTACGATCTCTAGAAGCCCTAGACTCTAGAAGCGGAGATGGCTGCTGCGTCCAGCAGCTGAAGTTCCGGGGAAGGCCCTAGCTCATGCAATCTCCCGCTGGCTTTGCGTTAAACCCTTCAAAGCCACCGCGGAAGACTTTCTGTTTCCATCGGCGACCTGCTAGATCTCGGTGAAGTTGTCAAGATGCTCGCTGGTCATTGGGTAGCGATTGTTGTGAATGTGCTTCCCGCCGAAGTTGGCCTAAAGGCTGCTTCGATTCAGGTTTGAAGGTCTGATCTAGCGTTCTGGGGTCCTCTTCAAGGGGTTTAGGGTTGCACACTTCCTGCGCAGCTCCAAGTATTCGAATTGGTACAAACCTTGCAGCACATGCATCAGAACAAAAGTCTTGTTGCGAAGACCCCAGAATTCAAGTTCAGACATGCGGGATTGAGTTGTCTATCAGACGTAATTGCCCTCATCAGCAGCATCGCCATGACTGCCCTCAGCCCGTTTTTGAGCAGGGAAGGCAAATGCACAGTGCCCTGAAGCCCCTAAACCCCAAACTCCGTTTACACCTGGACCCCGAAACCCCTAAACCCTGAACCCTAAACCCTAAACCGACAGCCGGATTCCCAAATGCCCGCCTGGTTTTCGGGGCGTTAGGGATTGTATTTGAGGATTCAGAGTAGTATAGACCCAGAGACTCGAAGATCCCTCAATTCAGGAATCGGAATACACCTTAAATCTTAATTATTAGGGCTCCTGCTACAATTTAAGGTATATATTCCTAAATTAATGGATATGGGAGTCTCCGGGGAATAAGCATGAACCATCGTAACCCTGAGCACCATAGACCTCAGCTCCGCAGCCCTAAACCCCAAGTCGCAAAAAGAGTCTGTTTGAGTTCTTCGCTGTAAGGTTATCATCGTTTTGAGGGCTCGTGCAGGGGCCTAAATTATTAGAATAGGTTTTTGGGGCCCATTACACTAAAATCTTAATAAGGAACCCCCCAGAATAGTATAGGTAATTATTAATTAAGGCACCTATATATCAAGGAAGTTTCGGAGCTCAGGGGTTTCAACACTCCCAGCTGGGCACAGCCGGGCGCGGTTTCTGGTACAGCGGGTTTGGGGTCTCGAGGTTTTGCGAGTCTCATGGCGTAGGGTCGAATCGTCCAGGCTTTCCCTAAGCCCTAAACCCTAAACCCAGAACCCTAAACCCTAAACCCCAAGCCCTAAACCCTAAACCCTCAGCCCTAAACCCTAAACCCTAAGCCCTATAAGCCCTAAACCCAAAAACCCCTAAACCGTCAAAAAAGAAACCGCGCTCCGGGACCAGCCTTGGGGCCGAAGATCCACAAGTTCATCATAATCTTCGCCGACTTGTCCGGGATCGGCGGATGCCCACCGTAGTGGCTCCTGTTTGGGGTTTTGGTGTTTAGGGTTTTGGGGTTTGGGGTTTTGGGGTTTAGGGTGCAGGGTGTGGGGTCTTTGGGGTCTTTGGGTTTCGGGCTTCGACTCTCACTCTCGCAGGCAGAAGGCAAGGATCCTCACAATTCCGTCAGCGCCAATGAGGCACCTAAGACAGCTACACTGAACAAATCCTAAACCGCCTGCTGGACGAAGGTAGTTTGTTGTCAGGGCGGCTCTGTCTTACACCGGGTAGCAACAGACCCTGCTGTGCAAACACTCCAGTCTTGTTTACGGTGTAGGGTTAGCAACCCCAAACCCAAGTTCCCTAAACTCAAACCCTAGATGCCTCCATAAGTTCAAGCTCCAAAACGAGCCCGGAAGAAATCAGATCGGCAGCTGCATCATAAACCCAAAATCCCCTAATCTTCGGAAGTCTCCGATGTCCTTCGTTGTTCGGTTGGCCATGCTTGCGGTCAGGGTCCGGCAATTGACAGCAGGGAGATAAAACAGAGCTACTACTATGGATACGGCAGGTAACTCGGAACAATAGACTCCCCCCCTAAACCCAAAACCCTAAACCCTAATCCCCAAAAGCCTCACAAAGCCTTCAACATTCAGCCACAAGCTGCGACACCGTCCTGACAGCCTTCCCGTCGATGTACCATGTGATTCTGTCTGGCAGCCACTCCTGGGGCTGCCGTGCCCGCTTTCAGAGCTCAGCGGTTTAGGGCAGGGAGGTGAAATGGGGGTTTTCGGAAAATAGGGGACCCTAATATAGTACCTTAAGTAGTCGGATCCTGTTATAAGGACCCCAAAATAAGGTACCCCTTATTTTCGGAAAGTCCCAAAGAGCTAAAAGCTTCAGGGTGTAACAGTTGCAGGTCTTCTGGCTTTATTAAACTTAAGCCATGTGGGGGTCTCCGGCTTCCGGTGCGTGGGCTCATGATCCCCCAAAAAAGCTCTTGGAGGCCGTTTAGGGTTTAGGGTTTAGGGGTTTAGGGTTCAGGGTTTAGGGTCGCGAAGCATGACGAACATGACGACTTCCTGCACTTCGGGTTGAAAGGGATATGGAAGTTTCAGTAAACCGGGGACTCCAACATAAGGATCCTTCTCATAAGGACCCCGAAGAATATACGAAGTAAGGCCCACCGATGTTTCTGAAACTCACATCTGAACTGAAGCATTGAGGGAGCTTTTGAAGCCCTTCTTACAGTAAGATTTAGTTTAGGGCTTAGGGTTTAATTTAGAGGCGGTTCTAACGTTTGATGCCGGGTCCCGGGCATCTTGCCGGGTGCTAAACTCCATCGGGGCTCCAACATCACAATCCGCTAGACCCAAGGCACACTGACGTCCACTCATGCGTGAGTAGCTTGGCCACTAAACCTTAGCAGGCACGCCTTGGAGGTCCCTTGAAAACCAATCTCGTAGCGCCTTAAGAACCCTAAGCCCCTCGAAGTCTTAAACTCTGCCGCGGTAATCTCATCTCATGGGCTGGGCACCCTAGCCCAAAAAGGCTCGCAGGCTAATCTTTCATGTTTGTATACCCCAACAATACAGTTGATAAAGGTTAAAAAGAACCCTAAACCACAACCCTAGCCCCACAGCCAGGTAGATAAAGGTCAAAAGACCTAAACCACAACCCTAACCCCAAAGCCCAGCCCATGCAGTAACGGACGAAGGCTCGAAGCCATAGGTGTGGAACTGGGCCCTAGCGTTGCCATGTACGTGACCTGCAGGGCTCGAGGCTTCAAAAGTTGGGTAGTTCTCTAAATCAGGGTACCCTAAACCCTAAACCCTAGGCCCCCCAAAATAGCCATTTAATTTGCCGTCTGAGGCTTGGCCTGGGAGATGATGCAGGGGGCGTATATAAATATTGGAAAAGCCGTGAAACCCCTAACGGTTTAGGGTTAGGGGCTTAGGGTTCGGGTCCAGTTGAACCGTTAAGCACTAATGCGTCGGAAACGGTTGACTGTCAAATCCGTCACTTAAGCCTCATGAAAAAAAACCTAAATCCTAAACGACCCGAGCACGCTTAGAAGAGCCTACAAACTGAACGACTTTTATGTTCCCTCAGGGCAAGCCAAGAAACTCTCGCTGGAGGCGGCGATGCTCGGTCGCCACCACTCCTTTTTGCTTGATTCTGGCTTAGGGTTTAGAGTCATAGGAGTTTAGAGTGATTGCTTTGGCTGCTTCTTGCTTGTGTCTCATTTCTGATGATTGCTCGGCCCGTTTTACTACTGGGGTCAAGTCTGGCAAGACCCCGACCCTCAACCATCTTGTGCATGCCCTACATCCTAAACCGCATACCACAACTTCTATAGGAGTTAGCATCAGGGGAAACCTTGTGGATATAGACGCTCTCAAGAAGGTCACTTCTTGAGAGAGCCACAAGTAGGCTTAAGAAGGGTCCCCTTGTAGGGGTCTCCCTTACACTAGCTAGGACTGTAGGGATGTACCTAAGCGACCGGCATTCAAAGAGAGAAGCTTCCGGCTTGCAGCTACGAAGGGTTTTGACGGTTTTGCCACGAAGCTCGAAGCTGGGAGCCTAAACAGCACCCTACACAATTTTAAAGGGGCCGGAATGATTCTAGTATGTAATTGGGTATGGGAGTACATAAAATAAGGAAACTTCTATGGCGCTTTACCCATTAGCCCTTGAGCTCAAGCTTAGAATAGTCTAGCATCGGTGTTGTCTGCACGCAGCACGTTGGTCGTCACAGAGTTTGGCCGATCGCCTGCATGGGCTGGAGTTGAGGAGTTGCACCCGGGACGGTTGAACACACCATGGCCATCGCTGGTGCACCTTGTTGTACCACAACCCACTATAATTATCATCAACGCACCCCTGACATCCAATCTAATCTTCCTCGACCTTCAGCGCTGTCCTGACTCATGCCCATCAACTCACCCGTGTCTTGAGCATACGCCTGAACAGAGCAAAGTTAAAGAGATTTTGCCATTCCAGAGCTATTAGCAGGCCCCAATGCAGACTAAAAAATAGATGATGGTACGGACCCCGAAAACCCCTCCTAAGAAGCTCCAAAGGCCCAAAAAACCCTGAACCGTTTTGTTCGGGGAGTTAGAAGAGTTGAGGAAACTGAAGCTTGTCATGAAGGACAGATTTGAGACAGTGGCCCTCACGAAGGGCTGCTCGGGTCTTCTGGATTTCGTGGTGCAGGCGGCATAGTGACTGAGAAGCTTCTATCAGATCTTCATCGGCAAGACCACTGGGCGATCATGTGTCTAGGGACACTAAGTCCTCCGATCTCTTAGGTCATAGCTGCTGGGACGCCCTGGAATCTCGCTCCACAACGAGTTGAACTTATACACTTCCGTATTAGGGTTTCTATGGTGTGGCCTACGCCCGATGCCTGTAACCTCAATGTCGATCTCCCGCCAGTGGCGGAACTTGGCGTCCCGAAAGATGAACATAGTTGCAATGAAATTCCTTGGTGCTGCCGTGGCTCGACTGTCTTCTTCTATGTCTGCGCAAACTGCGAGTCTCAAAAACCACGTCAACACGGCACTGCCACCCGAAACACGGAGCCCTAAAGCTCGGAACCCCAGTTTAGAGCCTACCCTACACTTCCGAGGTTCCCGTCGATGTCGGCGTTTCCTGGCTGCACCTCGGGCGCCTTCATGCACACCTGGACGGAAGAGCACTACGCAGGTTTTTGTTGTTTGAAACTAGCACCTCCGCCTTGGGTGTCCTTGGGTTGAGGGTCCTTCTGAAAGGTAGGGTTCTACATATCTCTGAAGCTCGCAAGTGGCACGTATGGTAGAGGCTTTGAATAGAAAGCCAGGGGCGAGAGATGTTCCGACGCTGGGTATCTCGTGCATTTCAACTACCCAGGCCCCGTTCGTGCGCAAACCCTCAGACTTTAAATGGTTTTGGGTTTAGGGCTTATAGGGTTTATAGGGTTTAAACCCTAAACCCTTTTTTGCTGCTGGACTCAAGTCTAGGCATAAACCTCAAACCGAATCACAACCCTTAATCTATAGCCGCTTAACCTCTTGTCGGCTGCTATGGAATGTGCAGGTCCATCTTTTGAGGATTAGGGTTCAGAGCTTCGATTTTTCGAGGCGGAGCGTTCAGTTCGAGCTTAGCGCTCGGGGCCAGCCGGGTATGGGTCTTAAGGCTTTGTACGGTTGATGATATAAATCCTGCATTACTCACAATAAGGAATATACTACATACCATAACTCCCATAGTTTAGGATCGTCAAGGTAATGCAGGATTTATATCGTCAACTGTATGTATGGATTTAGGGCTCCTTCTTAATAGCGCTGAGGTTTGGAGCTTAGGGCTATGGGGTTCGGCCTGGGGACTGCCAGGCTTGGTTCGGGGGATGGACTGAGTTGTGTGATGGGGTTGCTACATCTTAATTGAGGACTCCAAAAAAAACGAAGCCCCAGCCCTCAGAGACGTTGAAAGAAGTAACCAGAAAGGTGCACTGCAACCGCCCTCACAGGGTCCGATCAAATCGACAACTCCTGAAACGAGACCTTCGATTCGAGATTCGGTTTAAAGTTCAGGAGCTCAGGGCTTCAATGGTTTAGCGTCTTTTTGGCCCTCGCACTGGATGGCATCAGGGTTTCGGCGCTCACACTCGCACACTCCACGCAAGGCCCATGGTTCGAGGTCTGACTGAAGTGAAACCAGTTGAATCAGTGGACATCGAAAACAAAGAGGCATCCCATAGAGTCTCAACCTGCTAATCACACCTTTCCCCCACCGACATCCAAGATCCATGCAGTCATCAAACTACCTATAGGTCATGGACCGCGGACCTAACATGAGGGTTTAGGGTTTAGAGATGATATGCTCCGCCCCATCAGCAAAACAACATCGACTTTCATGCTTTTCACTAGAGATGATTGATGTAAACCCTTAAGTCGAAAAGCCTGATCAGGAAGTAGCTACCGAACTCCTAGTTACCCCTCGGGGCGCCGGGAAGTCGCAGTGCCTTTACTACTTGCAGGATGAAGTCGGTGCCTCGTAGCGCCCGTACCTGAAGATGTTCCTGTGCGTCGAGAAACCCCGGGTTTGGCTGGGTTTTCCTTGGAGTACAATCACCCACAACTCGTTGTAGGGTGCTTGTGAAGTCTTTGCCGGCAAGAACACCCAAATTACACAATGTTGGGTTATAGCCGTTTATGATGCATGGAAGGACTGCCTCAGGCTGCCTGTGCTCGGCGGGACTTTTGCTTGAGGTAAGGGTCCTGATCTAATTAGTCCCTACCCTACAGCCTCTCTGCTACTGGACTCAAAACACTACACCTTAAACTTAAACCCTCAGTGCCGGGGGCATCTCTAGGCTCACCACTTCTATGACCCTGTCACTGCGAAGACTGACGCAAGGTGTTTATTTATGGCCAGACCTTAAAACCCTACATGCAACTGGGGCCTTAGGGCTTTAGGGCTTTGGGGCTTTAGGGCTTTAGGGCTTTAAGGCTTTAGGGCTTTAAGGCTTTAGGGCTTTAGGGCTTCAGGGTTTTAGAGGGACTACCTCCTGTTTCCTCAGACCGTCTCTAGCCGAAAGTCTTCCGGATGAAACAGTCTGCCTTGCCTGGGCACTCTGCCATCCGAGCTTGTAACACAGAGATCCGGGAAAAACTTTGACAAGAACTGTTGCTCTTGCTGGGGTTCGACTATGTCAAGTACTCGATTTCCTGACCCTGAAGCAAAAAGAGCCCCGGATAAACCCTAAACCCTAAACTTCTCTAACACCTTAGGCCTAAACCCCATTCAGGGCACTCGAAACCTGATGGTCCAACTTAAGTTGCCAAGTGCCCAAGCGGTTGAGGCTTGTCCAGCCTTGGAAAAGTGAGCCGTCAACACTTTTCATGTGCTTGCTGGAAACTAGGGTTGCTTACGGGTTGCAGGTTTAGGGCTTTAGGGTTTAGGGTTTAGGGGTTTAGGGGTTTAGAGTTTAGGGTTTAGGTGTGCATGTAGCCGGTCCTTCTGGACCGGAACTCGCCGCTTACCAAGGGCTTGTGCGCGACGGTGCCCACCTGCATTCTTGCTGTTGTTGACAGGCTTTGGGGCGCTTCGGTTCGATCACGATGAGAAACTCCATGAACATATTTTTTATACCAACACCAGAACCCTAAAACCCTAAACTTGAAACCCTAACATTGACCCTTAACTCTAGTTTCGCCCAGAATATTGATACAGCTGTCACCCATACGAGGCCAGTAGGAAAGGAAGTACTCAGACGGCCGCAGACTGAAATGGCGAGTCAAATGCAACGGGAAGACCCTAAACCCTAAACCCTGAACCCTGAACCTTGAACCCTAAACCTCTGGCTACAACGGGAAGTCAGAGCAGCGGGGGTCGGTCTCCCCCCAGATTTCGGGGTGAGGCTGTGGGGTGTCATTCGCGCCGTTGGTGTCTGGATGTTGTGGTGAAAGCCGTAAAGCTGAAACCCGAAAGTCAATAGTGAAGAAGTAGGTCATTTAGCATAAAATTTCAACTGACGTTTCTCCGCCACGGGCTGATCCTTCTCAGTTCCTGCTGATGACATCATCCGCACTGCTAGATAAAAAAACTGATGACACCTAGTGGTGCTGATGATTCCTTTGACCACCGACCCGAACTGATAGTGAAGTGTTCAGACCTGCCTCGTGAATTCAGGGGTGCTGAAAGAGCGAGCGGAATCCGTGACTAAGCAGTATTCAAAAGGGAGCCATTTGAGCAGTTCTCAAAAGTAGGGTCCCTTCTCAGGTCCCTCATAATAGTACGGCACCCTTAATAAAAAGGACCCTAAAGGGGACCCTAATTTAGAGAACTATCTTGCCAAACCCCCAAACCAAAACAAAGCCAAGACCTGCAAGTCAATCAAAATCTCGCAGCTTGCCTCTGCATGCGAGCAAGTTTGCGTGGCGATACCTTGCTGAGTCTGACATCGAGTAGGGCTTAGCAGGAGGGGGTGCTGGTTTACGGCCCGTTACCCCTAAACCCAGGGCCCAGCTTCATGTGAGGATGGCCTCGGCCAGCAGAGCCAAGAAGGCAAAGGCATGGCAAGAAGCACCAATCCACCCCTAGGGTTTAGGGTTCATCCTAAACCCGAAATCCTAAGCCATAAAACCTAGGCGAGCTGGACAAGAAAACAAGTCACCAGGATTCGGCGCTGCCGTGATCTTCATCTTGCCATCCTACAAAGGTGGCTTCAAGGGATTATGCGGAGCATGACTCGTTGTTATAAGTATTCGACCTCTAGATTACGATGCAGTCATCCACCTGCTCGTGATGCTGCAGCTGCTGTCGCCACACTGCTACCACGACGGAGGCGGCTAAAATCTCTGACCACTTTTCGCTTGTACATGCTAGGAAAGCCTTGGAAGCACGAGGCAGGTGGAGGAGAGAAAAGTATAAACCAAAGCTCTCTTACAAAACTAAAACTCGTGCTTCAGCCGTTTAAAAACATCCCAGGACTTCGGTTTTGTTTGCTTTAGGGCTGAAGTTGAGGATTACCGCACTATCTGTCAAGGAAACCTGATTCACTGAAAGCATAGCCAGGCTCCTCGAAGCGGATCTGCTCTTTCCTGTAGTTGAACTTCTGTCAGGGTGGCTTTCTTCATCATTTCACGAACCCCTGAACCCGAGACTTAAACCCCTAAATTGCAGAGACCCTTGCAGGAGCCTCAAGAGTTAGGATTACTATAATACGAGCTCAGTTTAGGGGCCTTAAGGATAATGATTTGAATAAGTCTTGCGGCAATATTTGACAATGAAGTGGAACCGTAAACCGTACGGCACAGACATCGTTGCCTGAATAGCTAAAAGGTCTACTCTAAACCCCGAACCAACGAGCTTCGGCATGAAAACTACATCTTTAAGGCAGCATTCACGGTTGTGCGACGGGGTTGTGGTTTGCGCATTCAGGGGTTCAGGAGAGTTGGCGCAGAGGGATCAGCTCTGGGACGGGATTCGGTGTGGGCTTAAGAGTGGTAAGATGTAAGACCTGGAACTCAATAGTTGGCTCGCTTTTTTGCTGGAAACCGTAAATCGTAACATGAACCTTCAAGTAATCTCAGTAGACACTTCAAGAGCCTACAAGACACCTTACCGATCCTGTAACAAAAACCTGGAACACCTATATAAATGAACTTCACAGCCTCCACGACTCCTTCGAACACATGCAGAACACCTGGCGACTTGGCGAAAACACTACAGAACCCCGTTATGAAACCTTTCCTCTGGCCCCACCAGAAGGCCCCCTATGGAACTTCAGAATTATGAAGCCCTTTTTTTTAGGGTTTAGGGTTTAGGGCTTAGGGTTTAGGGTCTCTCTGATGTGCCAGAAGGAGCAGAAAAAAGTCAACTCGTGTGATCGCTCCGCAAGGGATCAAGGAGCAACTTCTGTGACACCCCTTTCCAGCACGAGGCTGTGGGTCTATGCAGGCAGGTCTTTCACAAGACAGCAGCACTCTTGAAACTGAACTCTGACACCACTACGCCACTAAACCCTAAACCCCTAGCCCTAAGCCCTAAGCCCTAAGCCCCTAAGCCCTAAACCCTAAACTATGATGCCCCTAAGCCCCTAAACCCTAAACTAAGACACCCCCAAGCCCCTAAGCCCCTAAAGCCCTCTGAAACCCTGTCGAACCCTGCGCTGCCACCGGGGCGCACGAAGCGCACGTCACCCTCGTAGAGTCCGCCATCAGACCATGTCCAGATGGGATCCTGTTTAGATTTATAGGGTTTTTGGTGAAACTCTACAAGCAAAAAAAGGCTGCTTTGGGATCCTGGTTCTTGTGAGATCCCTAAACCAGGGACCCTAAACCCTAACCTCCTATCATAGAAGGCTCAGAGTTTTGATCTCCGAAGCTCCAGAGCACTGACCCCTCTGGCGCAGAAAAGACACTTTTTTCGAACCCAGACTCTGCCAATCAGCTGGGAAGCAGCACTTCCAGACTATTGCATCCGGGAAGCGTGGCCAAACTCAAACCTAAATCCCTCAACACTAGACGCAGAAAAGACCCTAAACCCTAAACCCTCGTTTTTGGGGGAGAGGCTGAAAGAGACTGCTGTCTCGAACCCTCCTGTCGGTGCAGGCGAGGGAAGGTTTTGGGGTATATCTTAGTAGGTCCTAGTACAGTTCTAATAAGGAGACCTAAGGAATAATATGGGTAATTGTTGCAGCTTCAGTAAAAACGCCTACGCTCTAAACCCGAGACTACCGCTTATAGGACTGCTTCTGACAGAACATGGCTTGGGGTTTAGGGCTTATAAGGGTTTCGTCCCGAGCCCCTGGCTACATGAAGGTGGGAGTGTCCGGAAGAAGGGAGTTCAGAGAGACCTGGCACCCAAAGTAAAGGTACCCGAGTTTTCTGAAGCTCTCATGGAAGCGTGTCATGGGAAACAGGCTAGAAACCACCAGAAAGGATGCCGAACGACACCTTTAGCTTTAAAGCAGCCCCGATTTCTGCCGTGCGGGCGTTGTCGAGGTCGAGAGGGTCGTCGAACTCCTCGACCAGGGCTAACGAAAAGCCCGGATAGGAGGGATACCTCGGCGGTTTGGGGCGTCGGTACGGGCTTACGTAGGGAATGACTGCTGTTAAATGCTTAGAGGAACCCAGCTACCTGCAAGTTGCTTCAATGATTCAACAGGCGCTTAATAAGCGACAAGCGAGCATAAAGCCTTGAAGCCTCGTCACTACAGCATCCAAGAAACCTCCTCCAAGAACACTGAAGAACCTGGACCTACACCGAGGGAATAAGCACATCTGTATCTTCTTCAGCCGAAGACTCGACTTGCTGAGGTCTGGGTGGCCGGACACCTTGCCCGGTGTGATGGGCGCAGCAGCTCCTGGGCAGGCTTTTGACATGTGTATATATATATATGTGTGTGTGTGTGTGGTTTTGTGCGTGTGTATATATATATTATCTATTTACATGTATAAGGGTAGAACCAGGCCCGTCCTGGTCAGTCAGGATAAAAACGCTTCTGCGGTGCTACTTCGATGCACCTTTCGGCTGTGTCATGCATCGGGCATTTTGTGATTGCTGGCAAGTACAGCAGAATTTTGTTTTGTAGGCTTGCGCCTCGCTCTCGTGTTCGAGAGACATGGACCCCAAATACTATCCTAAACCCTAAATCCTAAACCCCGAAACCCTAAACCCCCAAGCCCTAGGACTCCTGCGTGCGTCGCTGAGGAGGAGGGCGCGGGCGAAGGCAGCGTTCTAGCACTGCAGATGGCGAAGTCAGCGCAGCAGTTGCCGTAGCCCTGTTTAGGACTGGGCTAAGTCGGGTAAGTAATCTGCAGACCGCTGCCTATCAGATTGTTCCAGCGGATCTTCTGCTCGTAAATGCTGCATGAGGAAGCCGCAATGCATGGCTTACACAAGCAGCGGACGATCCAGCATGCACGTATGCATGTATGTATATGCAGCGAGAGCGAGCGCGAGAGAGAGAGAGAGAGAGAGAGAGAGCGAGAGGGCTCCGGGATGATGTAGCTGCTTCAGTACAATACATTAAACAAACCAACGGCGCGTTACCCAATCATGTGACCTTGCGACCCAACCTAAGACAATGCTTGTATGTGTGTGTGTGTGTGTATATACATACATATATATATATATATATCGATAGATAGCACTTCAACCCGGTCTAGGAAACCCGAACACCTCTTTTTGGGTGTCATAGCGCACGAAGCCTGTATTGCATTTGTCATATACCACCATTGCGGCCGAACCACAGGCTCTTTGGAGATGCACTGTAGCATCGGCTTTTCCAACCAAACAGCCCTACAGCCTACATTCTTATCTTAACACTGAGACCACCCTAGCCCACATCGGACCTGGCATTTGTCGTTGCACTGGCACCTGTGGTGCCGTTTGTACGACGATGGACAGCCATAGTGCCTTGGACCCGTGTACACTTTGAGGGGGCCCAGACATTCCGGGTGTCAGAGTTCAGTGCACGGGCATGTGCATACGTGAGGCCTACACTAGCTTCAATGGCCCGAACCCTCATCTGCTGTGTTCACAGCCACTATAGATCATGTAAGCCACTTGCAAGCCGTAAGCAGAAGCCATACAAACACTAAATCAAGTATGCTTCAAGCCACCTGCAGCTGCCCCACGAAGAGCCCAGCGAACCCTTGCCATCGTCGGAAAGTTTCGGCAGAGTTTGGGGTGTCCAGGTTTGAAGGCTTTGCGGTGGGCTGGGGGCCATACCGGCTTTAGGATTTTTCGGGTTCTAGGAGTTTTGAGCGCCTTGGGGTTCAGAAGGGGGTTTAGGCTTGGGGTTCAAGGGTGCAGAGTATCTACGCCCAGGTGGTTTGGGTATCGTCATCATAACGACCCGGAACGCCAGACCCATGCAGCTTGCAGTCTGCGGGCTTGTCTCAGTCATGCTAGGGCCGAGGCTTAAGTGCAGTGTTGCCTCATACAGCCTTGTGATTTCTCGGCATTTCTCTGCAACAAGAGTCCTAGAAAAAACCTGAAAGAATTACGGCCCCAAGGTTTCGCGGCAGCGTTGCCACCTCGGAAAAGACAGCAGAAAAGAGGAGCTTCTGCGAGGGTTCATGCTGCAACGCTTCCTTAGGGTTTAGGGTTTAGGGTTTAGGAGACACTAGTGAAACCTTGAAAAACACCTTTGCAACTGGCCTGCAACGACTCCAAACCCTAAGCCCGAAGACCATAACCTTCACCCTAACCCAGAGCCCCAAAGTCTTTTTGACCCAGTTGGGTTTAGGCAGTGCTCTCATGGCGGTGCACCTCTGTTCGTTCCTCATCGGTGCGGCTTAAAGCGGTTGGGGATCCGGTGACGAACGCTGGACACAGGGTACAAGCGGACAAAAAAATCCTGGTCCTACTTATTTCTTGGCTCCGACATAAAGTGCGAAGCAGCGTAAGCCGACATACACACCAAGTAGCTTTGCTACTCACCATATACCATATATAGTTAGGATCCTACAAGGTAATCCCAAGTACGAAAAAAGGAACCACAATGGAGACTATAGGTAAGCCCAGACCAAATTCCAAACCCAACCCTAAAACCCTAAACCCTAAACCATACAAGCCCTAAAACCCCTAAGCCCTATAAACCCTATAAACCCTATAAGCCCTATAAACCCTATAAACCCAAAAAACCCTATAACCCCTAAACCCCTATATAACCCCTAAACCCCAGCCCAGGCTCGCCTCCGCGCTGCTGTTGCTGGTGATGTTGTCGCCGACGACCAGGCCTTCGAGAAGGGTCCGAGTTTTAGGGTTTAGGGTTTAGAGGTTTAGGGTTTAGGTTTAGGGTTTAGGGTTTAGGGTTTGGGGTTTAGGGTTTACGGTTTAGGGTTTAGGGTTGCGTGGAGGCCTTCTTGTATGGTGGAGGGCCGGGGGATCCGAAATCGTGTGCCCATAGGGCCCTAAGTAGTTCCTTCTTGTGGCTCATATTTAGAATCCTACAAGGTAATCCCAAAAAGGAACTACTTAGGGGTCTATGGGTAGAGCCCTATAATTCTAGAACCCTTATAGCCCCACTTTAGACAACGACCTCTAAACATCCCGAAGCCCGAAACCCCAAATTTGGGTTTCAAAGCTAAGCCCTAAACTCCACAACCGTCGCGTCTTGAACGCTAAGCCCTAAAACCTAAACCCTATCTAGGTTCCCCAGTAGCGCCCCTTAATGGTAAGGGTACCCTTTTTCCTACACGATTTGGTTTTGATAAGGGAACCCAAAAAGGAACAAGGGCAAAAGGGTACTACTGAGGAACCTAGTAAGCAGTGGTGGGAAGCTTCGGAACATGGCCCGAAGCCCTGGAAGACGTGCTCAGGATGGGCTTCAGAAGGCCTTACTTAGGGTTAGGGGTTTAGAGTTTAGGGTTTAGGGGGCTTTTTTTTGCACGACCGTTTCCGTCCGCCGAACACATGTCATCACATAGCCTGCCTCTGAAAAGCGGCCCTGGCCCTTGGAATTTCCAAAGCTCAACTTTTTCAGGCGTCCAGGTGCTAAGTCCCCTGAATAAGGCATGCATGAATTTATACACCTACTCCAAGATAAGGACTCCTCCAGCCCAAGGCATGTTGCTGAATGGATTCTGGTGCACCTTTTCATGAGTTCAGGTACCAAGCCGCACAAGATATATACGTAAATTCCTACAGACTTCGGTCTAGGGTCTAGGTCTAGGGTTTCGGCTACAGACTCCGACAATCATCACACCTCGAAGCTGTCGAAGCGAAATGTCGCACTCCTGGGATTTCAGCTTAAGCATGCTCAAGCGGGTTGACAGGTCTACCAGGCGTGTTAGAGGGCTTCAGACGTGTTTTGTAAGGCCTGAGCGTGCTTCCTAGCACTATAAGGGGTGTTTTAAGAGCCAAGCGATAGGCCCTGAGACCCATGGCAGAAACAAGCTTGTAAGTAGCCTGTGCACTTTCAAAATGTAACAACAATGAACTGTTTCCTCGGGAACACCTAGTAGGGAGTTGTTATACCCTAAACCCTAAGGGCCCTAAAGGGGCATTAGATCAGGTGTTGGGGCTCCCGCATTGGTTTCCGCTTCAGGCCTGGACCCTAAACCAACCCAAAACCTCAGGAAAAACAACACAACAAAATACAAACAAACATGTTCAGCCGCTGTGGCTCTAACCGAGCCTAAAACCGCCTAAACCCGACAGTACGGTTGATCTTCTCCGTTTTGGGGTCTAGGGTTTGTACAGCCTTAATCCAAAGCCTAGAGCCCGAAGCCCTCTAAACCTTAAAAACCCTAAACCCTAAAAGTCAGAAATCTTGTAAACCCCAAATCTCTACACACAGAACATGAAGCCCCGGTTCAGTTCCATTTTGGGCTGATGGTCACCGGAACTCAGCTAACCCAACTTTGCAGGCAACAGGACCTTCGGAAAGGGTCTACTTCACACGAATCAGCAGTGTTAGTAGTGGTGACTTACTAGTGGTGGTGGTAGTAGTAGTAGTTGTTGTAGTAGTTGTAGTAGTAGTAGTAGTTGTTGTTGTTATTGGTGGTGGTGGTGATGCTGTTTTGGTTTGCTTTCTGTTGGGTGCTCTTGATGGATCAAGCACCAAGCACTCTGTCCCTCACACAGGCTCAGCAGTCACCTGTCAGATTTAGGGCGCGCACACACACACACACCTCTCTCTCTCTCTATATATATATATATATATATTTATATGTACATATATATATATAGTAATAGTTATAATACTTATAAATGTATACACACACACATATAGAGAGAGAGAGAGAGGAGAGAGCTAGATATATAGATATAAAGAGCACCTGCATCTCCCGCAGTTTCGGAAACCTATTGTTTGAGGTTGTGGGCCAATCTGCTCAAATTCTGTGCTCAGCATCCTCCCCCGGGGCACAAACATCGTCGCTGTGCAGGATCTCTTGCGAGACCTCACCTGTGCATCAGGGCAGTAATATTGCCACTAAGGCTCCGGAAACCCTAAGACCCGAACAATTTTTTTGGCTTTTTCTCTGCCACCCGCCAGGGTTTCGAGTTCAGGGCTGAAGAGTGGAATGGTGCTATTTCGGGTTTAAGCAAGACCAGGGATCCTAGGAATCCAACACATAATGCAATACTATATGTAAATATACATAACAGTACATATGTATATAACATACATATGTAACATGCTGTAGCATACTATCTTCCATGATAATATACTACACTAAGTGTGAGAGTCTTGCGTTGCATGACCGGCTACCACCATCCCATGTTCAACCCCAAACAGTGCCTTCCACGGATCTTAGAAGACGACGGCGCAAGGGGGGGGGGGACCTTCCCAGTGTTTAGGGTCTGGGGTTTAGGGGTTCAGGGGGAAGATGAGCCGGAACCTGAGCATGTGCAGCGCAGCCAAGAGACTCTAGAGTTCTGAAACTCCATGATGCAAGCAAGCAAGAGACATCGGGTCGTGTGAAGCTCTGTTTGGGCTATAGAGTTTGGGTAGATTATCGTATAACTATAACGAGGAAATCAAGGGAAAGGTAGCACTCAGTATTCCGACGCCTATATGACCAGGGGCCACCAACCCGCAACACCCCAGAGAGCCCCATACCTCCGAATTCTGGCGTCTGCCGGGTTTACAGGGCTTGTTAGGTTGCAAGCTTTGCTGGGGTTTATGCGGTTTACAGTTTGTAGTAAAGGTTCAAAGGGGATCATCGCAGCCTTGAAGAAAACCCTGAAAAGCTTCGATCCCAAACCACGAGGAATGCATGTGAGAACAGAAGCCTCGGTGTCCTGTGCGGGTTTGAGGTGTAAGGCCCGGGTGAGATGGGCCTACCGAGTACTTGGAGGATGAGCTGCATGTAAAGCGCTATGTGTTCGAAGCGTTTGGTATGAGGCTGCTGCAGCCTCTCATGGGGTTTATCAGGCTTTAGCTAGAAGCATCAAGTTACAACTATATATACTTGAAAAAGATCAAAACCCTCAACATCACGAATCAACGTGCAATCCCATGCAGAAGTGACGCCTTGGGCCAATGCAAGGCCCCAAAAGGACGCAGCAAAGGTCTTTGTCAGTAGCTGCAGTGCCATTGGACCTACCAAAAGAACACCTGGGACCTGCAAGGCTGGCAGTGCAGCACAAAAAAGGATGCGCTTATGGCAGGGCTGCAATAAAACTCGGCCGCGGATGTGCGAAGGTTGGCATGGTGCAGCTCACAGGGGTTCGAAGTGGTTCCCATTTAGGTCTGTTCCTTCGAGACCCCTATATTATATCATTCTAGCCTGAATTTCTGTGAGGCTTGGGGGACTTTGGGGTTCTTGCTCATGGGTCTTCAACTGCTTTTTGACAGAGTCACCTCTTCTCTGGTAAACGGAAGGTGTATGGTCCTTCTAGGTTGTAGTTGCAGCAGACTCATACGACACTAGTCGCGCATTCGTAGCCTTGTCCTGGCCATCACTCCTAAAAGATGATCTTGCGCACATGCAGTTCATGTGTATTTACTTTTTGGCTGTTGTTCTTGTTGAGGCTGCTGCTGCTGCTGCTGATCCTCATCCTCCTCCTTCAAGTAACAGCTGGTACACTACTAAATCTACAAGTCCTGCTACTGCTGCTGCTACTACTACTACTACACTACACTACACTACACTACACTACACTACACTACACTACACTACACTACACTACCCTACACTACACTACACTACACTACACGACACTACACTA
>CAJNJA010081308.1:3924-20900 GCA_905231915.1 Symbiodinium necroappetens | reverse complement strand
ACCTTCAAAAGATGCGGTTTAGGGTTTTTGGGTTTAAGGGTTTAGGGTTTAGGCTTTAGGGGTTAGGGGCTTAGGGTTTAGGGATTTAGGGGTTTAGGGGTTTAGGGTTTAGGGGTTTAGGGTTTTAGGGTTTATACCCTTTTTGGGCCGTGTTAAAACCAGATACTAGGAAAAAGGGTACCCTTGTTCTAAACCCTAAACCCTAAACCCCTAAACCCTAAACCTCTAAGCCCTAAACCCCTAAACCTCTAAATCCCTAAACCCCAAACCCGGGCTACGGGCGAAATTAGTTCCTGCAGGTGACGGATCTAAGGGTGTAAGGTGTTTAGGGTCTAGGGGTTGTGGGGTGAGGAGGTTCACTGGTTTAGGGGTTTAGGGTTGGGGTTAAGGGGTTAAGGGGTTGAGGGGTTTGTGGGCTTAGGGTTTACGGGTTTAGGGGTGCTTTAGGGATTAGGCCTTCGGGGTTTAGAGGGTGGTGTTTAAGGGTCTATTCTACGAGCTTACAGGAAAGTCGTGCCTTGCGTCCAGCACTTGCTGGTTCGGATTATTTTCGAGCCGGGGCTCGGCACCCTGTCCGCGTACCTTGTTACAGCTCTTGTTGGATGGTTTCCGGTTTCTCAATTAACTTAGTTCCCCAATTTACCCAACCTTGAAACTTCAGGGGTTCTTATAATTTAGTAGTAATCTTGAAAGCTTAACCTTATATTTCCCTGGCTTATTGGGGTAGTAAGCTAAGCCATAGCTACAATCGCCGGGGACATCTGGGGACTTACTACTCTAAAACTCTATGAACCCTTCATAAACCCACCATGAACCTGCAGCAACCCGATGCAAGCCTTGTACACACTCTACATCAACCCACACAGCCCAACAAAAAAAACCCTTCAAAAAACGCTAGGAGACCTATAGGCCCCAAACGCAAGACCCCCCCCCCCCTAGGACCCTCTAAAGCCCAATAGAATGCTCTGAGACCTAATGTAGGGGCCTGAATAATTAGAACAGGGTTTGGGGGTATGTTATACTATAGTTATTCAGCAGTAATCTGAAAGTTTAACCTTTTACTTCCCTGGTTTATTGGGGAAGCCAGCTACAGCAGTGCAGGACGGAAGCACCGGTAGGGCCCTGAGCAAATGGATGGATTTTGTCTTTAGGGTCTGGAGTATAGGGCTTAGGGTTTAAGGTTTAAGGTAGGGTCTGGGGTATCGTAGTAGCTGGAGTACTACACTCTAAATGTTTTTGGGATAATATGATCCCTTATGGAACTGAAAGTGTACACTTGTATGCTTATAAACCCAGCAGCCAAGCAAAGGGTGCAGGGCTTGTAGGGCGTTAAGCGTCTAAAGTGTTTATCTGAGGCCTTCACGATCGTGGTTGGGGGGGGAGTTGGTTGTATGGGGTCTGGGGCTTGGGGCTGTAGGGATTTAGGGCTTCAGGGCTTTGGGGTGTAGTGTTTACCGTTTCAGTCGCTGGCTTAGGCGTTTAGGGTTTCGGGCGTAGCGGCTTAGAGTTCAGGACTCCGGGGGTACGAGACTAGAACCTTTGTAGAGTCCGAACATGTCCGAACAGAAACCTTACCCTAAACCCTAAGGCCTAAACCCTATACTGTAAACCCTAAACCCTCAACCCTAAAGCCCTAAAACCTAAACCCTAAAGCCCTATAAGCCCCAAACCCTCAACCCTAGAGCCCTAAGCCCTAAACCCTAAACCCTAGCTGAAGCCCTGAACCCTAAGGCCCAAAACTCCCCAAACCCTACTGGACTCGCGAGGTTCCTTTGGTGCCCTCACAACCCGGATGTCTGGAACCCCAACGTGTCACAGAGCTTCTAGGGGATGCCCAGAGAGCCCAAGCCCCTCTTGGATCACGAAGTACACCGTCCTAGTAGCTGAATAACTACTACACTTTGTACACTTTTTGGGAGAATATGATCCCTTATAAAACTGAAAGTGTACACTTTTTTATGCTTAGGAATGCTGCAACTAAGACTTAAATTAGCCGGGGCTTTTGACATTCTGATGTAAGGAAGGGGCCCCTGAACCCTCCATAAACGCTGCAAAGCTCCTTGTAGCACCCGTACACTTCCTAAAATAAGGGGGTAGGGGGGCCTCTCTGAGCGTTTCGGACCCACCACACATTCTCCTAAACCTTAAACCCTAAAGCATGTGCGCAAACCCTCACGGTGCGGTTGAGGCTGGGTCACCTTCAAAGACGGTGCCGGCAAGGACGAGTTTTGAGTTCGGGGTTGAGAGTTTAGGGTTCACAGTTTAAGGTTCAAAATTTAGGGTTCTGGGTTTTGGGTTTAGAGTTTTGGGTTTAGTGTTTAGAGTTTTAGGGCTTAGGATTTACGTTCAGGTTTTAGAGTTTAAAGTTTAGGGTGGGGAACCAGAGTGTGCGCAGTGGGTGCGCTTCTTTAGGAATGGAAGCGCACGCACTTGTCACACGCCTGGGTCATCATGTGATCCTTCAAGGGAGCTTTCTCGCTCTCCTCTGTTCGCAGTTCAGGCCACGAGGACCCACAACCCGACACCAATCCATCTCAGTTGTGGTTTGCCGTGAAATGTGGTTTCTCTATGTAGTGCCGGCCGTTCGACAAGAAGCAAAGGCTGCCGGCAAACAGTCCGCCCATGAGGCGCTCGAAGTGTAAACATCTGCTTCTGATGGGCTAACCCCAAATCCTAAACCCTAAACCGTGGCTGCTGGAACCTGGAGGCCATTTGGAAGGCTTGTTTTCGTGGCATCAATTGGGACAGGTCTTTCGGTAAGAGAGACCAGGAGGTGGGACCCTGAATCTGCCAGCCTGGGGTCCGGGGAACGTAGCAAGACGTTCAAAGTGGGGTTTCCATCGCAGAGTGCCAAACTGTCCCAGCGCTCTCCAGGAGTTCTTCAAGCCAGCAAAGCTCATGGTTTGCAACTAGGTGGCACTTTTGGGAAATCTGTTAATTTTCCTTGATTATGATTCGTATAAGCTACCTATCCAAAAAAATGCTTCTCCGGCCTCAACAGTGCAACCCAGGCAAGCAGAGCATTGCCATCACAAACTCCTTCGACATCTCCGCGGGAAAGGCTCCCTCCGGAGGGTTTTTATATCTTGGTAGCTGGATTACTACACTTTTAAACATTTTTGGCATAATAGGATCTTATGTAGAACTGAAAGTGTACCTTTGTTTTGGCTTATGAACCCAGCAACTACGTAAGTTATGTAGTCCCAGAGAGCCCAAACGCCTGTATCAAGGAATCCGTAAAGCCTTAAAAGTACGAGGTTCTTAAGGGCGCAGTTGTAGAATTTGAGTACATGCCTTGTTCAACGTGTATTGGGCTCTTTGGGTGTTGTGGGTTTTGAGGGTGCTGCGGCTTTCGGATGCGGTTTGAGCTTTCTGGGGTGTAGAGCTTTAAGGGCTTCGCAGTACCCTTCGGCCTGCGGGCAGGTCCGGCAGACTGGCTTAGCCACGGGAATTCATGTGGCACCTTCAGAATATTCAGGGCGCGCCATGAGGATCCTGATATGCAGATTCTAACGAGGTCCCCAAAGTTATGACATTACCCAGACACTCCTAAGTAGTTCTTTTTTTGTGGCTTATATTTAGATTCTTATAAGGTAATCCCAAAAAGGAACTACCAAGGAGCCTATGGGTACTCACTATACACGAACCTTACATCGCCCACGATCTGAAGCCGCTTATTTAGTGATATGGCGGAACCTTAAGTAGGATATGGGAGCCTGAACAACTGAACAACTAGAAATAATATTCCACAGACTTCCCTGGTACATGTTTGGTATCACAACCACCGAAACCCGAATCTACTTATGTAGGCCTCGTTGTTTGGCATCAGTTCCAAAGCCAAGCTTGCCGCAACAGGCCCAGCTAAAGAATTCCTGAACGGAGCAATTTCTCTTGGGACCTGAGTGTCGGGGTTCAGGACTCGTTGATGTGGGTTTAGAATTTGTGGGGGGTTCTACACTTAGTAGCTGAATTACTACACTTTAAACCTTTTCGGGATAATTACGATCCCTTATAGAACTTAAAGTGTACACTGTCTTATGCTTCTGAACTCAGCAACTAAGTAGCCTAAAACCCTAAACGGTGAATTTGGAGTTTCGGCCTCGGCCTCCGCCTATGAGGCATTCCTTAACCTGCCATGATCGGTTTCTTGTAGGCTCTTACCAACCTTAATATGGAATTTATAGGGGCCCTGCAAAAAAAAACCGGTTTTGTCAGGTTTGAGAGGTTAGGCAAGAGCCCAAACGCCTTACGACAATCGCGCCTTTTCTACTGGCAGGCGCTGAGAAAACTAGACGTCGCTGGCTCAGATGGCAGAAGACCCTAAATCCTAAACCCTAAACCCTAAATCCTAAAAAACCCTAAGAAGTTAGGGGCCCCCAAAAGGGACACACATGCGCAAGCCCTTTACAGCCTCATATAGCGATGCAACTACGGAATACAGCATGAGCTGCAGGCTTAAAGGCTATCGTTTTCGCCAAAGTCCCTTAGCCAAGGCTGTTTACCTGGGGATCCAAAAACCCACCGGTTTTTATGGCTTCTACTCTCTAAGAAAGCGGTCAGAACGTACTATTTTGTAGGGTTTGAGGGTCACAGGTACATCCATATCCTCCATTGTGGTGATCTTAGAGGAGTTTCGGGATCTGACTACTCGCGAGCGGCGTGTGTGCGTGTGTGGCAGTACTTGCCGAATTCTTGGCTGCTATGGGAGTAGCAATGCTGCCTCATATACTTAGTCTCCACCTAGCTACCATATCTTTCATAACTATACTTAGTTCCCCAATACCAAACCTGTATAAACTTTTTAGGATTTTTGTAAGTTAGTAGTAAGCTGAAAGTTTAACCATTTTATTTCCCTGGCTTGTTGGGGAAGTAAGTATAGTCTCACCAACCCCCATTCGTTTTTGTTCTTTAGGCCCCATTAAACAGAACTCGGAAGCTTGTAAACGAACGCACCATTCGACTTATTCAGGTCCAGAAAAAAGGTCCATAAGCCAAATGCCAAACCGTGCCCAAACTTAAATCCCGAAACCTCAACCCGACGAAACCCTAAACCCCGTAAACTCAAAACCCTAGACCCGCATCCCAAAGCCCTTAAACCTCAACCCTGCTAACACCATCAAGCCAGTGACCTGAAATTCCAAACCCATGTCACAAAACCCCAAACCCTCAACCAAACCGTAAACCCTACAACCACCGACGAAACCGTATCACCTCGACCCCTAGTTCCTAACCCCTAAACCCCTCAACCCCAAACCCGAAACCCTGAACCCTGTGACCTCAAGACCCTGAACCCATAGCCCAACAACCCTAAACCCTAAACCCTAAAGAAAACGCCGACAAGTGTAATTGTCGAAGCTAGGGTCCCTTCTTGGGTCCCCAATATAGTACGGCCCCCTTATAGTAAGGACCCTAGACGGTAATCTAATTTAGAGAGCTACCCTAAACCCTAAACCCAGCATCAAGCAAAAACCATCAAGGTAGGCGAAGTTCTCGATGTCGTCGAGGGGCCCACAGAGGCCCGCGGCACCATGAATCTTCAGGTTTAGTGCTTTGGCGTTTCGGGCGTACGGCATAGGGCCCTAAACCCTAAACCGGGCATAGGGTTCCGGTTTAGGACGTAGGGTTCCAGAGGTTAGGGTTTGGCGCTTCATATTTCCTCTTCGTAAGCAGCAAATAGCCTACACGCAGCCTGAGACTGCTCCTCCCCCAGAATAACGGTTTAGGGTTTAGGGTTTAGGGGTTTAGGGTTTAGGGGTTTATTGGTTTAGGGTTTAGGGTTTATTGGTTTAGGGTTTAGGGTTAGGGTTTAGGACCTTAAGCTCTGGAAACCCAAGACCCGAAACCCCACAACCCGATAGCCTTAATCACTTAACTCTGCCTAAGGGTCATACCCTACACTGGCCCTACACCTGTTTTAGGGCACCTAGTTTTTTCCAAAACAAGCAGAGGTGAAGCCTAAATTGTAGGACGGGCTCGCTGAAAGAAGGCAGGGATCTGAAACCCAATCGAAAGGGTCCGAAGGACGCAAGACTCAGCTGCTTGGAGCTTACATCAGAGTTTCTTCCCTTTCTATGCCCCCAAGATAGTACGGCACCCATGTGGTGATTGGTACCTTGTTCCTTCGGGGTATATCACCACTACGTACTTGGACCCTGAAGCACTAGCCGCCGCAAAACAAGCTGAAGGTAAGGGTATGGCAACTCACCAAAGCCCTCTTTGGGGACCTGTACCTTAAACCCTTGTACCCTTATCTGGCAAGACCAACGGTCTTATAACCTTTTGTTGTAAATCTAAACAGTTTCGTGCTAGCAAGGTTTATTTCTAAGCCTCAAATCGCTCATTATGGTAGCCTCGCGGTGATTGCGGCAGCCTATCAGAAACTCCGGACAGAAAGGATGCAGTGAAGTAGTGTTTTGGTGTTTTCCTTTCCTGGTTTACTTCAGTTTCAGTGTTTTCTTGCCTACCAAGCAGTGGAGAAACAGTTGCCGCAGGACTCGGTCCGCTCTCTGAGCCGAGTGAAAGTGCTCGCCGAGACCTAAGGACAAGGGGTCTTAACTTAAGGATCAGGTTGAGTTGCAGGGTTAACGTAACTCCCTGATTAGACACTCTTCCCTTAAAGGCCTGAATATTAGCATCCATACTCTAGCCCTTCTTAAAGTAAAGAAGTGTTATCAGTGGTCTACATTCAGGGAGCGGATCAAGTTGAGGACCAGGGTAAGCGTGATTTTTTGGGGCATATGGTTTAGGTCTAGGGGATCTACAAACCGACGCCTCAGCTTACGTCTTAAAGTGTTCTATCGTTCCAACAGGGGCATGGCAGTTTTTGTGCTTTCCCAAGGCCTTCTCCAGGACATTCATGAGCATGAGGATTAAGGGTTTCAAAGAAGTAGGGGTCCCTTCAGAAACCCTTCCTTTGAAAGATCCAATTCGGAATTCTGGGGCAGGGTAGGCCCGAAGCCCTAACCCTAAACCGTTTTTGGGGAGTATATGTTTAGCAGGTACTTGGACCCTTCGGGCGGACCTTGCGTTTGGGGCCTAGTTTGGTGTCTCCCTAAACCTTAAACTAGCAAAATTTGTTACAGTTTTGCAGGGTACCTAGACTCTCTATATTAGTAGGGTGTATAATCAGAGCCTACAGTGGAGTTTTAAGGTAAAGCCTAACCCCGAACCTGACACGAGCCTCAAGTTATCAAGAAGCCAAGCTGTCATCCCAGATACGGCGGTCTCAGACTGATCAGTAGTATCAGGGTTCCCTATCATGAGTATACATACTCCCAAATATACCCGGAGACCGTCTTCTACAGGGCCCTCATACTACATGCGCACCCTGCTCCGGAAAAAAAGTTCAAAAAATTACCCTAAACCCTAAACCCTAAACCCTGAGCCCAAAACCCGAAGCCCTCAAGCCGAACGAAACCAGGCTAAGAAAGACGGCGCGGAAGGTTGGGTCACCGTCAAAGGCCGGAGCCGTGCTTTGTGTTTTGTAAAAGGGGTTAGGGTTTAGGGTTTAGGGTTTAGGGGTTAGGGTTTAGGGTTTAGGGTTTAGGGTTTTCTTAGTTCCCCAATACCCAACCTTTAAACTTTTTGGGTTCTTATAACTTAGTAGTAATCTGAAAGTTTAACCCCATATTTCCCGGCTTATTGGGGAAGTAAGTTGTTATACTATAGTACATCCCGAAACCCTGTTCCAACTCTACGCGAAACCCTAAACTTTCAACCCTTAAAGCCCTCAAGATTAAACCCTAAACCCCTAAACCCTAAAGCCTAAACCCTTCAAGCCTAAACCCCAAATTCTAGGGGTGGCAGGGTTCGTTGTAAATGTGCCCAACAGGAGTCCGTGACGAGTTGAGGGTTCAGGGGTTTTTGAGCCCCAGCTTCGGGCTTAGGGTTTAGGGTTTAGGGTTTAGGCAGGGTTTAGGGGTTCAGGGTTTGGGGTTTAGGGTTGAGGGTTTAGGGGGTTGAGGGTTGAGGGTTTAGGGCTCTAATTGATCCGGCCAGGAAATCAGGGCACCTCCTATGCTGAGGAGTCGGACAAGTGCCTCCGTCACAGTATGGTGTAGGGTTCAGGGCTCGGCGGTGAAATAGTATCTGCGCCGTTTCAGGGATGAGGCTAGGGTTGAGGATTGAGACTGTCTCGACGCAAACAAAACTGCCAAGCCCGGAAAAAAGTCGCCAACCCCAAAACCGCCCAAAACTTTACGTGAAAAACTTGAAGCTTTAAGCCGGAATTGAACCTGAAACAGTGCAGTATTTGTTTCCCAATAGTAGCATTTACTTCGGAATCTGAACAGTAGGACAAAGGTTAATGGTTAATGTGAAACCAACCTCTGTTTGCACGGTGCATGGGCATGTGGAGCCCAACAAATTCAAGTTGGTAGCGGAGCTGGCAGCCCCAGTGGACCAGCTAACGAAGGCATATCCTTTTAGGATGGTTATGGCCTGGCGCCCGAGGTGCCTTGGGCCTAGGGGGGGTGTCTAGCCATGGATGTGTTTATGCCGAATACTCTCTTTGGCGTCAAACCCAGCACGGTGGGATTACTAACTTCTTTGCATTCGTGGAGTGGACTGTTGGAGGGCATCTGGCGCATGGCCACTCTAATCAGTCAGTAATGCTATCACTGTCCCTGTCTTAGTTAAAGGGGATCCTTCTGAACCCGCCTACTTATGGCTCTCTTGAAAGGGACCTTATTGACAGGGTCTACATCCCCAAGGATCCCCTTTCATCCTAACTCCTGCTAAGGGGCAACCCTAAACCCTAAACCCAAGGGCCTCCCTAATCCTAACTGCTAACAAGGGGGCTTGATATCATGGATTCAGGTATATAGAAGGGATCCTAGCACTAATCCTCCTAAACCCTAAACCCTCAACCCTCAACCCCTAAAACCCACGTTCCAATTTTTCTGGCTTCTACCATATCCCTGAAGATAGATTGGGCTCTCGGAGAGCAGGCAGGGGTTCGAGATTGTGGGGGCAAGCACTGCTGTAGGACCCTAAACCATAAAGGACCTAAGCCCTAAACCCTAAAACCCTAAACTCCTAAACCCTAAGCCCTAAACCTCAAACCCTAAACCCTAAACCCTAAACCCCTAAGGCCTGCACACTAAACTGCCCTAAACCCTAAACCTAGGCATTACATCTGCAGCGAGAGCGTCGCGCTGGAGAGCAAACCTGCCTCTGCCCCTTCGCCAGGATTTTCGTTTGGATTTTTCTGAGGTTTCTGAAGAGTTTTAGATCAAGATCTTATTCCCAAACCCTAAACCCTAAAGAATCTTTCGGGCTTATATAAGGATCTTCGGAGGACTTTACAAGGTGTTTGCAGGGCAGACTTTGCGGTTGTCGGGGGATTCCCATAGGTTAAAGTCATTCTCAAAATTGCACCAACCCTAACCCCCAAAACCGCACTTTTAGTTAGTCCCCAGCTCAGAATCTTAGTTGCCCAATACCCAACCTTTAAACTTCTTGGGTTCTCATAATCTAATTAGTAGTAATCTGAAAGGTTAAAATTTTTATTTCCCTGGCTTACCGGGGAAGTAAGTGAATAGCGATCCTAGAGCCCAAAAACACCCTCCAAATCTCCCAGAGCTCCCCTTTCTCCCCTTTTTGTGGGTCTTAGCTTCTTTCCATAACCGCTCGCCTTGTTATTCCTGGGATATTAGGGATCCTCGCCCTGAACCCTAGACATTGGGGATGCTGGGGCTGAGGTTTAGGGCTTATAGGGTTTTGGGTTTAAGGGTTTAGGGGCAGGGTTTTAGGGTTTTGGTGGTTTAGGGCTTATTAGGGCTTAGGACTTAGGGTTTAAGGTTCAGGGTGTCGGAGTTTCGCCCACATGTCGACGCCCAGTGCCTTAATCTCCCTGCTACTTCCGCGGTTCCTAAAGGCTGCAGAGAGCCTCGTGACCCCATTCAAGATTACAGCCGGCCTTACGCTAAAGACCCGAAACTGTCCTCTCGCAAGGACCACAAGAGACCCGAAGAGCCGAACGATCCGATTCTGCCATCCTTCAAAGACCCAAAGCCCTACCCTCAAGCCCTCAACCCCAAGCCCTAAACCTTAAACCCTAAACCCTAAACCTTAAACCCTAAACCCTACGCCCTAAACCTCAAGCCCTAACACCCCCCCTGCCTACACAAGCCCCAGACCCCAGGCCCGAATCCTACTAGACCCGCTCTGAACACCCACCTTGGCCTTAAACTCTAAACCCTACAGCACAAACCCTGAATCCTAAACCCTAAACCCTAAAAAACAAATTAAACCCTAAACCTTAAAGCTTAAACCCTAAACCCTAAACCTTAAACCCTACATCCTCACTAAACAAGCTCACGTCCCGTACCCCAAGAGCTCGCCAGGGTTCCGCAGAAACGCGGAAGCTAGAGGAGGGGGAGATCATCCAGGTTGCCTCAACATGTGGAAGTGGGCCAAGGGGGGGTTAGGGTTAGGGTTTATGGTTTAGGTTTAGGGTCTGGGCTCAGGTCTGGGGGACCGAGTCGTATTTGGCAGCATCTGAAGTTTAGAGTTCAATACTTTCTAGGGCTCAAAGGGTGGAACTTCGATTTGCCGTTCGGGGCAAAGTGGTCGGCTCGTCTGGAAACGTTCTTAGACAGCGCCAACAGCGGCACTAGTAAGCTTCCAGAGATAGTGCAGCATGTTCCCTAAACCCTCAACCCGGAATCCCTACTACTACTGCTGATGATATAAATCCTGCATTAAGGACCCCAAACTATGGGAATTATGGTATATTCCTTAATTTGGGTAATGCAGGATTCATCCCATCAACCGTAGCAAAGGCTTCGAACGCAGGGGTCGGGCTGATGCGGTTCAGCTTTCGATGTTTCAAGGCCTGTTATGGCGGTCTTCCTTGCAGGTAGCAGTATAGGGGCTTAAAGAATAATTGCCTATACTATTGTGGGGGTTCCTTATCATAACTGTCGTAAAATGTACATCAAAAAACTATTCGAACTATTCAGGCCCTTACAGTACGTGGATGCACCAGTCGACAGCTGTTGTCATCATATTTGGTCGTAGTGGTTGTAGTCAAGTCGAAGTCGTAGACAAGTCGTAGACAAGTCGTAGACATGGTCGTGGAGATACTCGTCGTTGTGGTCTTTGCAGCAGCAGGAGCAGGAGGAGGAGGAGGAGGAGCAGTAGCAGCAGCTGCATGTGTCGTGTGGGTAAGAGCATCTGTCGCAGCTATAGTCGTATTTGAAAAACCTTCACGATCATCATCATCATCACCACCACTACCACCGTCATCACGATGGCTATCACCATCGTTGTTAAACCATCATTGTCACCATCATCATCACCGTGTCATCATCAGCAACATCGGCCACCGTAGCTCGTTTTCCGAGTCTTCGCAGCCATGCGGCAGAGGCAGTAAACCCTAAACCCTAGACCCTGAACGCTACAGCCGTGCTTTCCGAGCTGCCCTTTTGGATCCAAGTGCAATGAAGCACCATGGTACTCACCACAGGATCACGTCCGAAAGCACCGTCTGAGCTATCACGAGTAACTGCTACATGAACCAATAATGGAACAGTCCCCCCAAAAGAAGCACCCGAAATTGGATTAAACATACAAGCCCAACGTCTAAGGGCCCTTGACCCCGAGCCTTTTAACCACCCCGAAGGCCAAGCCCTCCGCTGCCGAAGCCTAAACTTCGACCCCAGCTGAAACCCTAAACCCGAAACCCTAAACCCTAAACCTGAAACCCTGCGCTAAAACACCCCCGCCCTCCACTCCGAGCCTTCCCGACCATGGGCTCCCTGCCGGAAGGCAGGAGATCTCTTCCAGGAAGCAGGGGTCAGGGGTTCAGGATTACAATTTGGGGCACAGGGCTTCGCAATGACAGGAGAACAACCGTAAACCCTAAAACCCTAATTTCAGACCTCCGCAGGGTTGTGTTGAATTTCCTTTGCAACCACCATCATTTAGCAGCTTCGTTGCTCTTCACAAGAACCGTGACCAAACCCACAACTCAAAACCCAAAACCCAAGCCCCAAAGCCTCTAAGCCCTAAACCCTGAACCATGTTTGATTTTCGTGTCGAGGGAACGGCATGGGAAAGTAAGAACTTTAACATATACGTTCGAAGTATCCCAAACCCCAAAACTCCGAAACCCTAAACTCCTAAATCCTTAGCCCCTCAACTCCCAAACCCTCAACCCCTGAAGCGCTGTAGTACTTAGAATACGGCTGATGACATAAATCCTGCAAGGAATATACCATAATTCCTAGAGCTTAGGGTCCTTAAGGTAGTGCAGGATTTGTATCATCAACAGTAGCAACCCTCGCACCATAATCCCAAACCCCAAAACTCCTAAGCATGCAGAAGTCTTCTGCAGGGGGTGTTGGGCTTTCTGGGCACCCGGAAGACTTATCTTTTAAATGTTATAAGCCCTATGAGACGGGTTTAGGGTTTAAGGGTTCAGAGTTTAGGGTTTGAAATCTTATAAAAACCCTAGAGCGTTTTCAACATCAGCACCTCGCAAATGTCCTGCGCGTTTTTGTCCAGATGTCGCTGGGGCGCCTCCTCTGCCTACTGGCGCTCGCCCAAGAGATCCGCAGCCGCCGCTGGGTCCTAGATTATGCTATACTAGGTTTCGGTGTGATAGTAATTTCCCTCATTGTTTGCATAGAGCCCTAACGATAAATAATTTTTGGGGACTGTTGCAATCGTCACCTAGTATAATAGTATATACTCTACTATACGAAGTCACATACTGATCTGAACTATAGTAGGTGCACATACTTCGAGAAAACTCTGAGCAAAAGCCGAACCAAAGGCGCTCGTCATGCCTAAACCCGAAACCCTAAACCCCAAACCTACCCTAAACCGTAAACCCTTTAAGCCCTAAACCTTATAACCCTATAAACCCTATAAATCCTATAAACCCTATAAACCCTATAAACCCTGTAAACCCTAAACCCTAAGTAGGGTTCGGGGCCGCAGGGCAAGACTTATAACCCACTTACCCTAAACCCTAAACCCTCAAACCTACGTCTTCGGACCCACAAGAAGGAACGGTTCCTAGATTACAGCACACCCCAAACAGTTGGAAACCGGAGGGTTTAGGGTTTAGGGTTTAGGGTTTAGGGTTGGAAACCGGAGTAAGGACAATTAGTGGATTCCCTATACATCACTATTGGGTGTCCAACTTTTGGGCTTCTACCTCCCCAAACCACAGCGAAAAGCCCTAAACCCTTACTTTTAAGCCCCATGGGATTGAGTTGGGGTTCCCGATGTTCAGTCGGATGCCCCGAACAGAAGAGCTCTAAACCCTACAGCCTAAAACTCCCTAAGCCCGAAACCCGAGGTTTAGGGATTAGGGTTTAGGTCCCTAAACCCTAAGCCCTGACCCTAAGCCCCCAAGTCTGAAAACCTGACCCCAAGCCCCAAAGCCTGAAAGCGCAATGGCGCCTCAAGTGCTGACGAGCTGAATTGCTACAGTGTAGATTTTTTTGGGACACTATGATCCCTTATAGAACTGAACTCGTACACTTCTTTATGCTTAGGAACTCAGCAACTAAGTATATTATGGAACCCTTATAGTAGCCCTTATAGCACCCTTTACAGGAAACCCTTTAAGGAACCCCTCAACCAAGCTTAGCAGCTTATGAAGACAGCAACGAAGAGTGCTGACTTTATAGGAGCCTAATAGAAGGTCTATATACCTTCTAGAAGCCTTACAGAAGCCCTCTATACCCTAAACTCCCCACCTGTAGTTTCTTTGAACGAAGAGTGCTGACGAGCCCAGGGCTGATCAAGTCCATGGAGGTCTACTGGACCCCTCGGGCGGGAGTCTGTTGCAGAGAAAGGTTACCTGTTTAATGGGGGTTTAGGGTTCCGGGTTTAGGGTTTAGCGTTTAGGGTTCCGGGTTTAGGGTTCAGCGTTTAGGGTTCCGGGCTTAGGGTTTAGGGTTCCGGGTTTGGGGTTAACCTTTTATTTCCCTGGCTTATGGGGGAAGTATGTTTGGGTCATATTCCCTAATGAAGGGTATTCGGCTCCCTGGTGCCTCCCTGTAGGGTATGGTGTGGGGTCTATCGGCAACGGAGTTGGTGATTTAAGCTGTGAGTCGATGTAGTTGCGGGGTGTCGGGTTGAAGCCCCAAACCCTAAACCTCGAACCACCAGCCTAGGCTTCAAAACTTCCCGAACCCCTAAACCCCAAAAGCCCGAATCCCAAACCCACAATCCTAAGCTGTGACCCTGAGCCCGAAGACAGGACCGTCCCCGATCAGCCTTTGCAGCTTCTGCGCTGCCCCGGCTGGAGCTGTGCAGAGGACATGGTTGTATCTCGCCATGTATGGTTGGTTGCTGCGGTTCGTAATGATCACCTATGTTTGTCGTCGCCGTCGTTTATGAATGTTGATGTCGTTGTTGTGACATGCTGAGCCGGCTGGTATCCCAATGTCCGAAATGGGTGGGGTTCGCATCAGACTCGTCGCTGTTTCTGCACACAGCATAGTTACCTGGTTGTGCAGGACAGCTTTGATTCAACTTCCACACCGACCGAAACCAACACCCCTAAACCCTAAACCCTACTTAGTAGCTGAATTACTACACTGTAAACTTTTTGGGATAATAGGATCCCTTATGGAACTGAAAGTGTACACTTTTCTATGCTTATGAACTCAGCAACTAAGCCTAAACCCTAAACCCTACACACCGTCACACCCTAAACGCCCGGTTTAGGCTCACAGGTGGGGGTCTTCGGTTTGCCGCAGGTATCCGAAGATGGACTGTTCCTCATCACCAGCAATGACAGGGAAGTCTGCTTTTGGGCCGCCTGTCTGCACAAGTAAACCCTAAACCCTAAACCCTGAACCCCGAACCTTAAGCCCTGACCTCAACAAGCGCTAAACTCCCTGACCCCTAGCTCCTCAAGCCCTAAACCACTACCCGAATTCCTACATCCGAAACCTTAAACGTCGACACCCTACACCCTAAACCGCTATGCTAGGTCCTAAATCCGAAACCCTAAACCCAAAACCCTACACCCTAAACCACGACCCTCAACCCTAAACTCATAGACACTCAACCCGGAACCCAAGAGCCCCCCAAAGACAGCCTGTCTGCTTTCCGGGCTCAGCAGCTGGAAGAGCTTCATCACTGCGCGAAATCCCCAAAACCTAGGCCCTAAACCCTGAAACCCCCAAACCCTAAGCCCTAAGCCCTAAACCCCAAACCCTAAACCCCAAGGCCCTAAACCCCTAAACCCTAAGACCCTAAACCCTAAACCTTAAAACCTAAACCCCTAAACCCTAAAACCTAACCCCTAAACCTACAAGCCCCCAACCCTTCCAAAAGAGCCCTAAGTCCTAAAGCCCCAAGGCCTGAACCCCTGAGGGTTTAAGGTTTCATGGTTTAGGGCTTTAGTTTTAGGGTTTAGGGTTTAGGGTTTAGGGCGAAACCCTAAACCCTAAACCCTAAAACTGAAACCTTGAGAGCCCAAAGGGCCCAGGTTTGGTTTTGGGCTTAGTTCCCCGTTATAGTAAGGGTGCAGGGTTTGGGTTTTGGGGTATATTATACTATAGTTATAAAACTTACTTGCCCAATACCCAACCTTTAAACTTTTTGGGTTCTAATTTAGTAGTAGTCTGAAAGTTTAACTAACCTTTTAGTTCCCTGGCGTATTGGGGAAGTAAGTTTGGCTTTAGGGTTTAAAAGTGTAGTTTTTGTAGGCGAGTTTTGGGGGAGAGTATCTGCACTTGGACCCTTAAAGTATGGTAGGATCCTTATTATGACTTAATACTCACGTTTCACATTGCCCAGTATAAACAGGATCCTAAAAAGGGACCTTCATTGATTTAGAGAACTACCCATATATCTAGCCTAGAGAAGGGACCCTCATTTAGAGAACTACACATATGATAATTAGGTCCTTCGCCCTTGCGGGCAGCCTCGACCCTGAGCACCAGGAGATGCCCTCGTGTACCGTGGGCTACGTTGAAGCCCACTGTGAAGAGGCCACGGTTTAGGATTTAGTATTTAGGATTTAGGGTTTAGGATTCAGGGCTTAGGGTTTAGGGTTTAGGGTTGAGGGTTTAGGATTTAGGGTTTAGAGCTTCATCAATTAAAGGGGGCCTCGACAAGTAGTTCAGGGTTTAGGGATGTTCTGGGTCTAGGCAGTTTCGGAGTTAAGGGCTGGTATCAGGCGGGCCTTGATAGTTCAGGAGTTTAGGGTTTAAGGTGTAGGGGTTCTCTTTGAAAGGTTTCATAACGGACATAGGGGCCTTAATACTTAAAGTAGGCCTTAGGGTATACGTAAGGCATACATGGGGCACTTTGTAAGGTTCTACGAGGCTTCTTGATAGGTTCTTATAGGCTTTCGCAGGACTTTCATAGGGTTTTAAGCCTTGCAGCTTTCATACGTAGACTAGGGTTGGCTTCAAGCGAATGCTATTTTCGAGTTTAGGGTTTTAGGGCTTTGGGGCTTTAGGGTTTTAGGGTTTAGGGTTTTAGGGTTTAGGGTTAAGGTCTAGGGCTTTAGGGCTTTAGGGTCTTTCAGGGTTTTAGGGTTTTAGGGTTTCACAATCCGACCCCTTTTCCAGCTTCACGGGGCTTGAGGGCACCATGTCGGAGTTTCTTCAAACCGAGGCTCGCTCTTGGACTTAGTTGCTGAATGGCTGCACTTTAAACTTTTTGGGATAGTATAATCCCCTATAAGCATGAAAGTGTATGCTTTTTTGGGCTTATGAACTCAACAACTAAGTAGATTGAAGCCCTATAGACCCTTATGACAGCCTAAACTGTAGAGGGCAAGCCCTAAGCCCTAAACCCTTAAAGCTCTAAACCCCTAAACTCTACCCCCTAAACCCCCAAACCCTTAAAGCCCTAAACCCCCAAACTCTAGCCCCTAAACCCTAAACCCGAAGCCCTTGTAATACCTTGTAGAGAAGAGAAGCCCCAAAGCCTACATCGGGGCCGATCTTCGGCAGCTCCTGCCCTCAAGAGAACTGTTTAGGGTTTAGGGTTTA
>CAJNJA010081297.1:0-18740 GCA_905231915.1 Symbiodinium necroappetens | reverse complement strand
AGTAGTAGTAGTAGTAGTAGGGAGGTAGTGTAGTAGCAGTCAGGTTCATGGAACAATAGTTATCGTGACTAATACGAAACACATCAACATACATTGACACTAGAAGGATCAAGTGCTACGTAACATCTTGTGCTTCGCGGGTTTTGAGGACAGCCCTCTCGGCCATTCGGCCAGCTTCAGACGTGGCCATCGAGAACTGCCCGATGGATCATGCGGACGTTGAGGAGAAGGCCAACAATCAGGTACCCCGTGCACACCTCGAATCTTGCCCAGTTCCCTTTGCTTCTTGAACGCTTCTGCTGAATTGTCATGCGGCAGTCAGATGCGTCTGGGACTCCAGCTGCGAGCATACCTGGCACTCCGAGCTTCTGCGCAACTTCACAGGTGGCATGCTCGAGGTACTCGTCGCCAGTGGCCTTTCGCGCAGTGAAACAGCATTCTTTAGCCAGAAAGATCCGGACATGAAGGTTTCTGTCTCTCTTCTGGTACTTTCGGAGTTGCAGCTTGCACACGATTCCAGTGCTACGAACACTTACGGCAAGCACACCCGCTGCCTCTTGCAATCAAGTCGACACTCTGGGAATGTGGTTAGACAGAACTCAGGGAACCTCCATGTGCTCAGGAGTCAAGGAAACAGACCCCAGAACTATCTATACCACTATACTCACTATACATTTCCTGTCATTTCCGCCGCTAGATCTGGCATCACGACAAGCCACGGAACGGAATCAAACTAGACGGGTGGACTGCATGGTGGCTGCAAACTAACCAGTTCTCTGATCATGAACCATGCCTGCTGCTTGTGTTGTTACTTCACCCGCGACTTTGTGCTTTGTTCATTGCTGTTGGTTTTGCTCACCTTTGGTGGAAAACTGACTTTCTCGCTGCAGTTGGGAATGCACTATAGAGCGAGCTACAGTGTGTTGTATTGGTCAGTAGAACCAGTAGTCGTAGTAGTAGTAGTAGNNGTAGTAGTAGTCGTAGTACTAGTAGCAGCAGCAGCAGTAGTAGCAGCAGTAGCAGCAGTAGCCGTAGTAGCAGTAGTAGTAGTCGTCGTCGTCGTAGTCGTCGTAGTCGTAGTAGTAATAGTAGTAGCCGCAGCAGCAGCAGGGAGTGGTGGTGGTGGTGGTGGTGGTGGTGGTGGGGGTGGCGGTGGTGGTGGTGGCGGTGGCGGTGGTGGCGGTGGCTGGTGCTGGTGTTGTTGTCGTCATCGTCGTCAATGGTTGCTGTTGTTGTTGTTGCTGCTGTTGCTGCAGCTGCCGCTGCCGTATGCTGCCGCTGCCGCTGTGGCTCTTCTTGTTCGTGTTGATGTTGCTGCTGCTACTGCTGTTGGTTGTTGATGATGCTTTGACATCACCGGTTGGTGTCATGCACAGGCAGCTAGCGTCTCGTAACTGTGTAGAACTCATTCTGGTCGTCGCTGCGACGCACACACGAAAGGCAGTAGGACAAGCAACAGCAGTCTGAATTAGACAATAATGATGGATGGAACATGTTTTTATCTAGCTAACGGTGTGAGAAGAGACAACGAAGACTGATTCAACCATCACTCTTGAGCTCTAGCTCCGCAAACAATTCCTGCGAGTCCTGGGTCAAACACAATGCCAGTGCAAACGACTCAGGATCTGCTTTCGTGAAAGGTCTTGGGTTGGGGCCCAGCATCGTCGTCTCCACATCGGCATGTTCGGGTTGCAGTCCTCGAAGACGACTCCCTGAACCAGGCAATATGATCTCTGCTTATGTGTCTGTATATGAGATACTCTTTGGTTATCATTAACTGTCATACAAAAGCTGACAGGATCTGTGTGATGAGCAGTCTTGCAGATATGGCGTCATAGCACGGATAGTTGGAACTTCGGTCTGACAGCGGCCGGGCCTCGTAGAGGCTCGTCTCGAAAATACTCATTGCCCACATGATCGGTGACATGTAGTAGAACGGCCTCGCTCGTGGCTACCAGGCTACCACTTGACGATTTTGCCTATGTGGTCGTGAACATGACTGAGTATCCGGAACATCCTCAGGGATCGGCAGCCAGACTCTGGGTATCTGGTCAAAAGGAATGACATATCCTGCAGTCGCAGCAAACAGTGCAAGAAGCCTGCCAAGTCTCTTGCGCTGTGTGAACCCACATGACTCATCACGCATGGCGTCCTGAAAATAGCGTAGCAGGAATGATGAGCGGCATCAGAACCTTGCGTCTCGACGGCTAGCCGTCTCGACAGTGGCAGTTAAGCCTGAACAGCCCTGCGGACACGATTCTTCCACTACCGCTGGATGACAAAAACGGTTCATCGTCCAATGTAGCATGTACGACGACATACGATCGATTGAATTGTTGAAGGAGACGGACGAAAGTGGTTGTAGAACGCGAGGCCGGCACTGCTCGATTGCCGTCTGCGTCGCGCGTTTTGGCTCCCACCTGATGAGGTCACGCATGGAGCCCACTCAATGGGTGCAGTTGCCGATGCTGTGCTGAGGACTGGGGACCTGGCTGCAGAGCCAGCCACGCAAGCGAAAAGCAGCACCTCGGCCAAGCTATCGCACATGCAGCCTTTTCGCAAGAAAATGGCAGCAAATGCAGCAACATCCAAAATGGCGCGAGCACCCAGCACAGACTTCTCTGTGAGCGTTGATCTGCTTTGACTGCTGAGACTTAGGACCGAACGAGGAAGGTTGTCAGCACAAACACCTCGTATGCAAAGGAGCTGTCTGTCTAACTTCCACCTCACGAGCCTACATTATGTACAATGGAAGGCAGCGGTTGCAATGGCCCATAGATGCTGGGTTGCTCAGGACACAGTGTCTACACTGCCTGCTTGCAGCTTTGGGACACCGAAGCGGTACGCATCCAGCGGTAGCCCAATGAGCCTGAAGCGCAACTTTGACAAACTCTTCGTCCGAGGTCTTCTCTCCTCTTCCCTTGAGCAGCGGCAGCATTCACGTTCCCAGCATGCGGATGAAGGCCAAACAAAGGCAACATGCTGTCCCTTCATGGATGTCCACTGTCAGAAGTCTTGCTGGGAGCAGTGCAAGTACAGCGGCGTCGCCCATGCCTTAGTTCCAGTACGAGGGGGCCACAGCTTCCCAGAAACCGCTGTGGTGAACATTTTCAAGTGTTTGCCTTCAATCAACAATGCTCCTGGTTCACCCGACAACTGAGCTGCCCGTGGCCCCACAGTGCTTCACGACTTGCCACCATCTGCCAGCACATGTGTGAGGCAGGTTCTGTGCTGACACGCTCTTTGCTGCTAGGTTGCGAGAGTCCATGGAACCTGCATGGCGAGAAAGCCGGTGTAGTAGGCCCTGAGACGGTGCATCGATACTTGGAAGCCTACGAACAACACTGGTTGATCACACTTGCAGATGGCTTCGTGCTGAGTCTGCGGCATGTAGTATGGAAGGACCTGCTACACCAGCAGCGTTCGTGAATATGTGTGGAATGCACACAAGCACACACACACACACACGCACGCACAAACACAAACACACTCACACATACATACATACATACATACATACATACATACATACATACATACATACATATACATACATACATACATACATACATACAAACATGACATATATACATATATACATACATACATACATACATACATACATACATACACACATACATACACACATACACATACACGCGGGATGGCTAATTGGGTGCTGACTGCGAGCATGCAAAACCGCTTGCTGCTAGGTCTAATGTTTCTTTGGACGAATCATCCTTTCCCTGCTGACCGAAGCTGGTTGGCCTGGAGCCTTAGAGCTTATCGTACTAGTTGACTTGCGGATGTATTCTGTGTTGACAGTGCAACGATACGGGATGTTGACTTGATGCTTTAAATCATTCAAGCTTGCACGTGGCTATTCGGATGTGTCGTCGAAGCCGGCCTGGTAGACTCCATCGTAGTACTCACCTCAGCGAGCTATCAAAACGTGTCACTTGTCAGTTCTGAAACTTGCGCCTTCGGCCTGAACGTGGAATTTCCTAAGCCTTTCAGACATGCCATGAGACGTCGTCGAACATCTCCGTTCCTTGATCCAAGGCACGCTTGAGAAGTCCTTTGGTCTGCTGGAAAGTTGCCGCACCTTTCGGTCGCGCATGTCTGCTGGGTCATATGAGGCAGTTACAGATTGCAAAGTCTTAGCTCGGCATGCGCGAGATTAGTCTCAGCCATAGATCTACCCTGAACATCCCTGCGCAAACACTCAACTGAAAAACCGGACGGCACCCACGGGCCTGCGTAGAAGGACTCAATCAAAGGGTTCTGCCTTAGAGCGTGTGTGCGAAAGCGGACCACTATATCCTCGCTGCTCGAGCCTGCCTGAAGTGTGTCATGTGTGCTCCCGCAACTCGTTGAGGAATGGTTCTGATGATACATTGTACATTGAGGGATGGTATGAAAGGGCTATATTTGCAAGCAACCCATGGCTGCAAGAGGATCTCCCTTGCACACTGATGCTGTAGATCCTTTTGCTCTCGCTCGTTGCCACAGACAGGCGCCTGAGTTCGCACTTCCCTCGCTCGCAGCTCACCTTAGCTGTTGTATTTGTGGTCCGAGGAAATTAGCCTCCATTTCCAGCGGTCATCGTCTCAGCACAACATGGCAATCGTGGAAAGGCAGTTCCGCTGGCTTCCTCTCTCATGGTCGCATGGACCCGAGTGCGACATCTTGTAAGAATGAACCACGGTCATAAGGCTCCCCTCCCGCCTGTCCCAACAGGTACTCGTGTCTTCGACAATTGCGAAAGCCCTTCGACCATTACAGAAGTCGATGCTATCCTCGTCGAAATCATTGAAGTCATGTGTTTCGGCAAACGGGCGTGTTTGACAGAGCGGTCACCAGCGCATACCAGCGTAAGGCTACGCGGAAGTGCATGTCAGCGGGATTCCGAGCGCCCTCGTCAAAGCCACGAGGCGTGTGGCTGGATGCTCGCTTCCTCGGATCATCTCTGAACCTGAACCGAGGATGAAAGTAGGGGAAAGCTGGAGCTCCTGGTATCGGTCGGAGAAGATACAGAAGCGTCTCGAAAGCCAGGAGACAACGCAGCGCCCTTTGAAGCCAGCGATGCGAGGCAGCAATCTTGCCTGCCGGCATCGTTTGCATCAAGCCCTGACCCAAAAACCTCAGCCTTGAGCCCTTCAGCCACAGGGCCTCGATAGTCTTCCAAAGCTGCAGCAGCCTCGTACGCCAAGAGCCGGCTGCTCTGATCATGCAAACCTTCTTCGTCCTTAGGGCGCTTCAGGTTTAGGGCTTGAATCGGTAAAAGCGCTCTCCTCGCTCTGACGGGTACGTAGGGTTGAGCACACGGACAGAGGGAAAGCTACAGCAACATGAGTCCCCGCGTCATAGAGATCCAGCAGCTGCCTCACCCGTCTCAGCAAAGTGCGTGTCGAAACCTCGCAACGCATTGTGCCGGATTCAAAACAGTGGAGATAGGGAAGCTCCTCCTCCTGCCCCGGCTCCACATGGTCCAGAACATCGGAGAGACAAGCCATTTCACTGCGCCTGAGCACGGTGAGAACTCAACCGAAGCCTAAGGAGTGGTGCGCCAAGTCCCTGTTGATTGACAAAGCATTCTCTAACCGAGGTACCGGGAGTCACTTTCGTCATCAGCACCACGAGCACAAACCTGTCTTTGGGACGTGTACTGCTGTGTACACCTGCGACTTTGGAAGCAGAGGCGCTCAAGTACTCACCGGACTGTGACCAATGTGCCAATTCATCCCTACCTCGCAAGCACAGTCAAAGCCGAACATCTTCTTCAGCAAATACTGGCGATAGCCTGGGCTTGTTAAACTTAGAGAGCACGTCATAGCTGGCCGTGTATGGGGCCATGTAATGCTATCGCCACTTCCCCCTTTACCCCCGCTCCCAGTCGTCCCCAACCACCCAACCGAGTTTGTGTTTCCGATTTTTGGTAGGGGTCACCTCCGTTTTCCGCCCTCCGCTCTTCCTCCCTCCCCCCTCCCTACTACAAAGTCTTCTTTTCTTGCCTTGCAGATACATTTCTTCATCGCTCCCTTCTTGACGCCTCTCTTCTTGTGAAGTTGTGTTTTTACTTTTCTTATGTCCGCATATCCCTTCTCCCCGCCTTTTTGACAAGTGCGGTCTGCAAACCCCTCTCCCCCCCACCCCGCGTCTGTCTCCTCCCTCAAACCGCTGCGGACACCGTACCCAAGGCGGCACTCGCACTGGCGCTTGAATTAACTGCATACCCAGCATCTCATCGCACCTCGGATGTCGATGTAGCGGACCTAGATGCGTCATGTCGCTCTTCCATGTAACCAGGTTCGTGCCAAGCATGCGCGTGCTGAGCTAGCCTTGCTTGGATCATCATCTCAACTAATGCGTCATCCGTTAAGAGCGGCAAGAACAGCAGCCAACTGAACAATGAGTTTTCCGTACCCATACGCAACATCACGCAACCGGGAATGTCCGGTCAGCGATATCTGCGAGTGTAGCTACTTGCATTGGGATGGCAGAGCAAGACATTAGATTTTCAACGTTCATCCCAGTCGCACACAGCTCCTGAGCTGCCGGGATGTTTGTGCATGAACGGACTTCCATGCGGAGGGTCTCCTGCAGGAATAGCAGAGCATGAGAAGCCTCAAGGCAGCGCTGAATTAGCATGTCGCAAAAACAACCTAACAAAAATGCCTGACCGAGACTCCACAAGCAAGGGACGTGGCAACTCACATTGAGGGAGAAGAGGTTAAGGGAATGTTGGGTTCTCAATGTGGCAGCTTGCCTGGTTCCAGACCTGCTCGCAATTCGCATTGCAAGAGTGGTTGAACCGACTTGCCATTTCGCACCTTGCAAAGGATAGACAGGCACATAGGAAAGCTCTCCACCAAAATGGAAGAAGTGCCTTCATCACGCATCAGCCATCACTCGAAACAGAAACAACCGACACGCAGCCAGGCCGAGTCACAGAAGGACATCATCAGATTCATCTGCAGAGAAGAGGTTGGTCCTGTGCGGAGCGTCAAAGTTCTACGCCTCCGTTGCTTGGGGTTTGTTTGGGCCAGGGTCGGGACCTCAGGATTCCGAGCAAAGTTTTCGGGCCCTCGGAGAAGGTGTCCGCCAAATAGAAGATCCGCCGTTGGACATCTTCTTTCGACCTGTCACAGTGGTCGCTACACAAGTTGGATCGTTACACTGGTCGTGAATTGCCCAAGCCTCACAGAAATAAACGCGACGGCACCAGTAGAGGTAACTTCACATTGCGTCAATCGTGCCGTTGTCTAGACATCATGTCGTGGTAGGTTCTGAATCTTCCAGGGTTTCTATTACATCACAAGGACACTGGCCGGTGCCTCTGGAACTGCTCCTCGGCTTCATCGTACCAAGAAGAGTCGCGCCCGTTCACCGTCAGTCTCATGAGTGGCTTCTCGCACCTCGGAGCACCGCAACAGCTCTAGTCGCAAGTAATTAGAAGAAGAAGTCGAAGATACTTGTGGGTTCAACACGTGCACAAGCCATTCCAACCCCCACACCGCCTCTGCACCACCTCCACCCCTCCTTCTCTGCTGTGTGAAAGTTTCCTTGCGCCGGCAAGCTTCCCAGGGGCGGGAGCCTGCTTGACGGCAGGAGCTCTTATTTTCTCACGAAATTGTTTGTGCAGACCTCCGCCGAGTTCGAAACCTTCGAACGGCCTGGAGACTGAAACACAAGGAAAGCAACCCGAAATCTAGGAAACCCTATACAACCTTGAGAAACCCTTATCGAAAGCCATGCTTTCTTTGCAACCATTTTGGCTATAGTTTAGCATGTCCCGAAGCTGTTGCCAGGCTGACATACCCAGCGATCTGCTTATCCAGCCATCTCTGTGTTTATCTGTTGCTGCGAATCTGCACGCTGGTCCCCAGAACCGGGTTACAATGAGCAGCATTCAGCAGCAATGCCACGAGGCTTAGCCATGTTCCTGCGCAGCGTTCAATATCGGTGCCATTGCTAGCTTTAGCATGTGACACGGCTTAGCATGTTGGTGTTTCTGTCTTGTCGGTGTGGTCCCTGAGCTGCTTCTAGTGTTTGGCATGGTTGCTGCGCAATGCTCAGTCCGGCACGAGAGAACCTCCCCAGGACGAATGTCCTGCACTGATGCCGCTGAGACTTCGCAAATCTAGCCATGCAGATCTCTTGCCCTGACTCGTCCCATGCACATCCTACATGTTGAAGCCCCAAAGCCTAAGTTTAGGTTTCGATGATCTTCGATGTCCTGTGTGGCTAGGACGCCTTGGCCCTTGGTTCCGCAGTCCACGACTTCTGCCGCCGGTCGGAGGCCGCGACAGAGAATGAGGCTCCTGGTGGTTGACGTGGCATGCACAGACCAACTCTGGTGTGATTAGACCGCAGTCTCTGCTGCTTGCATGTCCGCCACGCTCAGACAGATGCCCTACTAGCTTGTTGTCCTTGTCTTACGAAGGCCGCTGATGCTTGAACGAAGCACAAGCGCCACCACAGCTGACCGTGCAGCGCTGCAAAACACAGCGGGCTTAGGGATGTGAAGCTGGGATGATTCCGCTCGTGGGCGCAGCCACCCACGCGGAAAGGCCCGGCAGTAGGGGCGTGGATGCCATGGACACTGCACAAACATGAATTCTCAAGATCTACGCTGCCCGCACATAAAGCCAGCAAACTGTGCTCTTCCGTTCGCTTGTGACGTAGAATGACTATCGGCTACCAAATGTAATGTATATTCCTGAAAGACATACTGAAGACTGGGCAGCAGCTCGTAGCCTCTCCAAGCATGACAGCTGTGGCGGCATCGCTTCACTCACAGCTGTCAGAAGCTATGGCTTGGATTCTTGGTACCCGACGCGCAGAGGAACATCACGCCCTTGATAGGGAAGATGTTCTTCTGGGTGAACTCCTGCTGAGCATTTATGCGCGTTGAACTACGTGTGCAAAACTCTCAACATAAAGTTCAATGATGTTCAATGTCAAGCCTGTAGCTTGCAAGTCCGGCTGTGAGCAACAAAGACATGGACTTAAAGTTTACCGGATGCGTCAGGATCCAGCGCACATCCGCAAAGGATCTGGAGCAGTACGGCTCTTGATGGTTGAAACTTGATGCAGCCACACTCTATCGGTCCCAGGGCCCTCCGGGCTGGGTGCCCGCGCAGCTCCCATCTGGTAGAAGATGCAGCCGATCATGATAGATGGAGGCACCCGAGACATGATCTTGGCAGCGGACTGGGTTTTTCTCACTGAAAGGTTTAGTTTATCGCGTTCCAATCTCTGCAGACGTGCTTGGCTTAGCACTCACGCACATGGAGCCAGCCCGTCACACAAGAGCTAGCAAACAGCTGCCGAGATGTGGACTCCGCGGAAGAACCTCAAGTTCACAAGTCTGAAGGCTTGGAGACTTTTGATGCGGCTGGCTCAAAACGAGAAACACGCGAGAAGATGCTTTGGCACGAAGCACAGTGGCTCGAATTCAAGCTGTCTCCTCAGCAGCCTGTCCGACCTCTTCCCACGGGGGAGTGGCGTCAAACTGAGCATCGAGCTTCTTCTTGTTTTTGAAGTTTTCCAGTAGTGTGCGCCTGGTCCTAGGTCCAAGCAACAGGCTCGAGATAAAGCAAGGTGTGGGCCGCAGGAAAGATCGTGAAACTCACTGCTGCCGCTGACTGCAAAGGAGGCCCCTGCAGAATGCACGTTTGCTGCCACATGCTCGGCATATCGGCAGCCTCAGTTCTTCGGTTTGTCTGCCGATGTATAGCGCTACTCGTACTCTGGCTGGAAGGGAGCTGTGCTGGCTGCACTAGGGTGGCCACAGGTCATTCGGGCACTGTCGGATACTTAGACTACTAAGGTGCAAGATGCAAGACACAAGAGTTTGGGCTGCGGGCCTTCCCTGGCAAGCTGTCTGTTGCGGAAATTGGCTTCTGCGCCGGGGCTGCCTCTTCCATTCAGGTCGAACAAGTGGGGGCTACGGATTCATGATCTGTGCAGGTGCATATTGGCTCGAAGTCGATCGACCGTGCATTCAAGCAGTCGCTCATGGCATCAAGATTTTTGACGGAAGAGCACCTTCTGCCAGGTCTCGATCCACTTGCTGCTCTCATCCTCGAAAGCATCGAAATGCTGCTCCAATGGCCACGACAAGCGCAGCAGTCCAGATGTGAAGGCTTCAAGCATCAAGGCACTGCACACACACACACATACACACGCACCTTTCAGGGTTGTTGTGGTGCTAGCTCTCATCTTCCGATTGATCGCATTGCATCCGCCGCCACGTGCTGGAGTACTTTGTCAAGCGGCACATAAAAGCAAACCTCTGCAGTAGCATCCCGCTGGCCTGTACAATTTGCACGAAGTGATGCGCTGGATTTGTCTTCTCGGGCCTTGTTCGATGTCTGCGCTGGTAGGAACTAGTTGAAGGTGCGGATGGTGAGCTCCAGAATCGGCACTTCGCTCTGGGGGACCGACGTCGGAGCTCCGTGCTTCGCGAAATATTCCTCCGCCTTGGCAACCTTGTAAGGATTCCCCTCAGAGCCCTGTGCTGCTCTTGCTCACCTCTGCTTCACGGAAACATGAAGACAGGCTTCGACAGGGACAAGCTCCGATTCCAAAAGACCGCACGGCCACGGCTTGCCTCGCCACTGTAGACCACGACCCCCACCTGCAGAGCACAGGATCGAAAGCCCTCCATCTTCGGCCAGCGATGGATGGCGATGGTCTGACGCAGACGATACATGGACCTGGCATTGCAACCGACACTGGCCACAAGTTGAAAACTCGCCTCCAGAAGCAGCAGGTAGTCGAACTCGCTGAAGATCGCATACGACGGTCTGGTCAGTCGGCGCGGACTTTTACACAAAGGGTCACAAGGACGATATGCCATATTTAAACAGTTTCAAGCAGTTCGAAAAACAGATGCTAGCTACTCGCGGCAGGGATAAACAAGGGCGAAGGATTGGAGCAAGTCAGCACAACATGGCTGATCGCAGTGCATGGGGCGCAGACCTTAAAGGCCTTAGGCCTGAACTCCGAGTATCTTGGCTCGCTGCTGGTGGATGGCAGCCAAGACCGTCACTCCGCGGCCTTGCTGGTGGCTTTCGGCTGCCAGCACCACAGAGAAAGGCCGCCGGATGATGATGACGATGATGATACTTCATATGTCATAGATGCAGACCCAAACCTAGCTTTCACTTTGCTGTCGTCAGCGACTTACAATTCGGTCAGAGCTCAATTTGCACACACGTTACCATCTCACTACTGCAGATCTGCAGAGACGCCAAACGCAATAAACGGGGTTGCTCGACTCCCAACCAAGAATAACGTCCCCGCCGGCCACGACAATATACGACAATGCTGAAGAGGCGTCTTAGATCGTGTCAGTATCGTCGAAACCCTTCGAGTGTCTTTCAATCTCTGTTGCCAAAGACTTCTTGCTCGAAAAGCAACCCGAATTTCTGAAAGGAAGTCAAGGAAAGCAAAGTCTCGAAAACTGAGCATCCTGCCAGCCAAAGCCTTCATGAGGGCCTCAAGACAGATGCTGTCAACAGAACTCGGAACCCACTCTGTTTCGCTGCACTTGCTCTGGCAAGGATCTTTTGCGGCACAATACTCACCAGGGTCATGGCGACAATGTTGGTGGCTGCGGCGGAGTCGAGGCCACTTGTGGGCTCGTCGCAAAGCAGGACCTGCAGATCGAAGGGTGTCGCGAAGGTCTTTTTGCGATGCACGAAGACCCCTTTGATCACACCTCGGGCAAGCCGCCGATGATTGCTAGGCCTCAGACAGCTGGACACAGCAAACGCAAGGAACATGCTCAATCACGCCTCATGTCGACAGGGCGTCTCGTCTCGACGAGAAATTTCAAACTGATTTCAAAGCCCAGCTGCCCACGCTCAAGCGCCGACGCTCGCCCCCTGCCGCTAAGTGAGGGCTTCGGTCCGACAGACAGTGTCCGCGCTGGTTTCGCTCGACTCTAGTAAAGGCTGACTGGAAGACGTGGAAAGATTGAAGACTAAAGACCTGCATTGTGACTCTGCCAGATAGGCTCGGAAAGTGGATAACTTGCGAGCATACTCTGCGACGGTGGCAGACGCAGGCACCGTCTTCAGTCAAGCAAGACTGCCAACGTTTGCCTGCCTGAAATTCCTCGCAGCCCCATCTTTTCATCTCCGATAGCCTCGACGCAGCTCAGGAACCGACTCGCATAAAACCGCTGTGTGACAAGTGATGTTTCCGACAGTTGCTGGGCACTCTGCTGTATCGGCACACTTCTCGATGTTGAGAAGCTTAATCACCTCCTCGACACGCTTGGCTCTCGCCTGCCATAGATAGCGACAAACAACAAGCGTCGTCACAAAAATGCTGGCTCGACAAGCACATATGTACATGTTTTAAACTTCCATTCGATCATGTTGCCGAAGCCTCGGGGCCCCAGGTGGTGGGCAGGCGCAGCTCGGCTGCAAAGCCCAAGCTGGCAGGTGAAGCTTGATGCGACTGAATGCAACTGGCCGCTCACCGCTTCACTGAGGGCAAGCGGCTTCAATAGTTCGACCACCCCATTTTTAGGCGCGGACGTCTCCCTCGGGGTCAAAGCTGCGAGAAACACGTCCTCCTGTGGGACCGCCTCAGTGCAAGAAGGCTCCAGGTGTGGCGAAGTCCATCTCTCAAGCTGCATGACCTTCTGCTGCTCATGCAGGCAAACCACTTCGAAAGCCTGCATCCCAAGAGAAACAGCTGCACTCTGCAGCAAAGACCTGACATGAGCCTCTTGTTGCCGAACAATCTTGCAACTGCACCGACGACATCGTGCTGTAGCACTGTCTGAAGATCCGGGGCAGCAGCACTTGCCAAGTGGCGCATGGTGTCCATCTTGACCGGATGGCCATCGCAAAGAACCTGACAGGATGCTGGCCAGATCAGGATTGACCGGGGCATTGTTGTTTGTGAGATCTACGGTGCAGAACTTGGTGACAACTTGAATTGCACAGCATGTTCTTTCGTGCAGCCTCACTTACCCGACATGTTGATGGGTCGAAGCCTACTACGCACCACCCGGATGCACCCACCTGTCCGCACATCTCGGAGTCAGTAGCTTGAAGGCCACGAATGGCGGTCAGCACGGACCTGGAAGATCGCCCTACAGATCTGTCTGCTGGAATCACTTCTCCAACACTATGACACCTGTAGAACCTATAGTAGCAGAATCAGCACGTTCACGTATCGCATCATACGCGGTTTTGCCATGACTCTGCGTGGGCCAACAACGCAAGGGAAGGCTGTGTCTGTTGGGATCATACGTCCGGTCCCTCACCCTGAGACGTGAACTGCCGCTGGAAGTGCAATCCACCGAGGTGGGGGCGTCTTGCCCGAACCACTTGCACCCATGATCGCGGACAGCCTGCACCACTTGAGGCACCCATCTGGTGCGAGTTGTGACTTGTGATTTCATTCCGGGTTTGACTGCACAGACTCTACACCTTCGCAGAAGCCCTCACCGTGCCTTCCCGGCGGGAACTCGCAGGTCACATTCGACAGGATCTGAAGCAGGAAGTCATGATTTCTTCGAACCGTCTCACCGTCTCTGCACCACAAGGTCAACCACCACTGTCAAGGGGGTCGACCTTTCGTGGGCCGTCGCCTTTCTTGGCGCCCTTCACCTGGTCTGATAGGTGTGCTTCTCGAGACTTGAATGCTTGAATGAGGAAAGGACCTGGACCTCACACCAGACAGAGGTAGCTTGAGATTCCCAATCTACCAGTGGAGCAAGCAAAGCATGGCCCAATGTCTAAGCCAGTGACCGTCTACCGATCTTGTTACTGCTGCCGTTGGAGTTAAGTACTACATATGCATTTCTCAATTCAGCAAGCCTGACAGTACTCGAGCAGTCGCAGCAGCAATAGCAGAGCACATTCTCGTGCCGTGCAGATGATCGAGCTTCCGGCAACAAGGCTCAGATCCTCAACTCGGATCTCACCCGGGTGCCGGGTGGCCTCGCGGCTTCACGGTTGCAGGGAGCGCTCTGACACAACAGCCGATGTGCCTGTCGTGCTGCGCTTTGTGCACGGCTTGCTGCACCGGAAAGCTCAAATGCACGGCGAATATACCAGGACATGAAGCAGCATGATGGAGCAGCAGCTTAGCAGCGGCAGCAGTGGTGGCGGTGGTGGTGGTGGTGGAGGGAGTGGCCTGGGTGGTGGCGGGGGCGGCGTCGGTGGTGGTGGCGGTGTCAGTGATGCTGGTGGGACCCCGCAGGCGTAGAAGCAGTAGTAATAGTCGTCGTCGTCGTCGTCGTCGTCGTCGTCGCCTTGCAAACGTCGTCGACGGCGGTAGTCGCGGTAGTGGCAGCAATTGAAGGAGCAGCAGCACTGCGAAGCAATTGATCGTGATCTGCGAAGTTCTGGGAATGTCAATGTCTAATACTCTCTGCTTGGATCCGGTGGCGTGCCACACGCAGCGATTTCACAGCAACGGTGCAACCGGGAGAAGGGTGGGTCCGCTTGGGAAGATGGTGTTGAACAGCGAGCCAGAAAGATACAGGAGGGAGGGAGGGAGAGAGAGAGAGAGAGAGAGAGAGAGCGCGAGCCCAGAGATGTCAAAACAGAGCAAGCCAATGGGAGTGGGCTCCTCAGGTTTGTCGGTTCGTTTCTACGTGATACCAGCTATCCATGGCTGATGAGTTCAATGGCAGTTCATGCACTGAAGTCTGCTGCCGTACAGATACATCAACTGTGCTGATTGAGCAGGGTCTTCCAACTCTTGGAAGATGTGATGCTTCTGATCATGGCTTCAATAGTTGGAAGGATGTGCTGCAGCCTCGATGTCCCCGCTCAGCGCAGCCAGAGGCGAAGCAGCTGAGGGATCCATCCTTGAGCAATCGTGCATCTGAACATGGAAATCGGAATGAACTTACTGTGGGGCACAGACACTTGACTTCAATTGCGGAGTTCAATGCGAGCATCAAGCTCCTTTACCCAGCACTACCATCAACGTGAACTTTCCGTTCCCGGCCGCACTAGAGCTGCGAAACATCTGCGCGTTTGTGCAAGCTGTAAAGATCGCTTCGAATTTTCTTAATTAATTGACATGGTCATTCCTTCATGAAAATCTCAATCGTCGTGATGACGGGTGCTTACTAAAGTGGGCAGGTAAGTACCTCCATACCTCTATGTCGAATTGCCAGTGCCTAAATCGGGGCCGCACATACAACATCACACAACACTGATTGTATTGCAATATATCGGCAGCAGCAGCTTTTCTGCAGGTACACGGGCGCGAGAATCTATTGATTCGCTGAACTGTAGGCTGTCCCATCTGTCGATTGTCCCTCTCCTTCGAACCATCACCACTCAGCCAGCACGCCCCAGCACCCGAACTGTGAAGGACTTGACGTTCGGCCAATGCCCGAATATATCCAACAGAACATTCACCCTGCTGCGGAATTAGCTGGGACAAATCGATGGGGATTGCGGAATGAGTACAAGTAGGCGACTACCAACTGCGTGTCAACTATATTTCCCAAGTCCAGCATGTCACCTGATGTGTTGCAAGTGCTCCTCACAATCAATGGATTCATTCCGGGGACCTTACGCCGCAGCCATGGCGGCGTTCGTTGTCAGTTGACTTGTTCCGGGAACAGGTACAAATTTCCGGTGGCAGCTCCTCTCTGTCTTACAGCAGACAGGATCATCCTCTCTTGCTTACAGCAGACCGGATGCAAACATGGTTTGGCTGACCTTCGTTCATAAGGTTGCCCAAAATTGCTGTTTCCCCCGCTGGTTCAGCTCGTGCTCTGCATCAAGATGCTGTATGAGCCGTATGAGCCATATGCTGCAATGACTGGCACTGGCATAGTTTCGCAGCCGGCGTTGTCTCCGTGGGTGTTCTGTGGATGTGCCCCACTATTGCAGCCATGGCCTGCCCAGGCTCGACCGGGCAGATGCGCATTCCTCCGCCCGGCCGCCCATCGGACGGCGTGGCGCCTGCGAAAGGGGCACCGACCACATGGACTGCTGACATTAGCTTGGAGAAGCGGCGTCTGAGCCCAACCGAATACATAATTCCAGAGATGGTCTGCAGACCATCTAAAGCTGAACTCGCTTCCACGCCATCTTTTTGGCTGCAGCGTGTCGGCTTTCGTCACTTTGCAGCATGCGTCAGTGATGGCTCTGTACACGCAGCCATGGGCGTAGGGCTTGGGGTCTACACGAGAGCAGCCGCGCTCTGGCTTGTGGCTCCAGCAGATCCATAGTTAGTACTTGAAGCTTTGCGCACTGCTGACATCTGCTGGCCGACATGCTAAAGCGAAAGCTGTGCACCGCAGCATTCACAGGGCCGCATGCGGCCTTGGCAACAAGTGACGTCGAACCCCGCTAGTGCACCGGTTTCCTTCTCTTTGCCTCAGCCTGTTCCACATCATGCAGCTCTCGAAGCCTGGTATCTGCACAACTCATCGGCAACGGTGTGCGTTGGCCACGCTCTGAGGCAAAAGCCAGGACTGAGCCAAAGCGCGGACCTGCCTGTCCAAAGCAAGGTTTCTGGAGGGCATGCAGTGAGGAGATCCCAGGGGCCTTCGCATTTCCTTCCACTCCTTGACAACGAAGGCTTCACACGAGACTTTCTAACTGCTCGCTCTGCACTGAAGGAACCTCCTTTCGACAGAAGCTTCAAACGACAACATCCACAAGAGTGCGGAAGAGTGCTGAATCTGCGAAAAGCTCGACACACTATATCAAGGACTACAACCGTGTCTGCACCTCCGTTGCTTGAAGGTCTACGCTGCCGCTCTGTCAGGCGACTTCGGATACGAAATGTTCCGAGGGCCAGGCGGAGCGCTTCTGCCTCTGTATCGAGCCGTGAACCTCGGCACTCAAAGAGGGGTCTGGGATCTTGGGATGTTAGGATGTTATTAGGGAAGCCCCAATCAGCTGTGGGTCTGGGTGCCAAGCAAAGCCAGCAGCCAAAACAGAGCCGCAAGCAATGATGAAAGCAGCCGCCCGTCGTGCGGCAGTAGGTGGCAGCTGGCCGTCACGTACCTGACGACTCGTTTGGTGCAAGGAGCACTCAAAATCCACCAATCCACACGGTACCCGAGTTCCGAACCGCCTGATGTAGTCTTGACAGCGCATCAATCAAGCGTCGCGCAAACCTCATGTCACAGCGGTTGGCTCATGCAAGGTGGAATCATAGTGTTTGAAAGACGTGCCCCCCCCCCACCCCCGCCGCCCCCCGCGTCTCTTGGGGCCGAGCTGGTAAAAACGATCGCCGTAGAAGAAGACAGAGTCCTGCACAAAGTCACACCAAAAGCAAAGACCAAGGTGTGAGAGCAGGATTTCCCCCGCCCGTCCAGGAACCAAGCATTGGTCTCCCTGATCTCTTCGATCCTGTTGCTAGAGTCCTGAAGGAAAGGCACACAGCACACGACTGTGACTGTGACGACGCTGGAACCCTGCCACGCCGCACTGTGCTGTCATACGATGGTTGTAATTGTGGAAGAGCAGGTGATGCTCCTCTAATTGAGCTTTGCTAGCCCTGCCCCCCCCGAGATGCGACGGTGGTTATGAGTGATTTACGAAAACTGGCCGACTGACTTTCCGCCTTTCTTAAACGGGCGTGTCTTCCCTGCAGCAAAGTGACTGTTGGCTGTTCCGGCATCTTCGGCACGAAGAACTCCGACTCTAGTTGCCGGTTTCCCTGCCTGATGAGCAAAAGTACAACCCCTCGAAACGGTAACGGCAACAAGAGCAGCAACAGCCGCGACAACAACCACCACCCCCACCAAAACTCGCAATCACAGCCTCGCCAACACCCACGGCCAGAAAACAACCACAACGAGGACGCAAACCAAGACGACCGCGATTGTCCAGTCTGAAGGCTATCTTCATGCTATCTTCAGCCTTTGTTGGCTGCTCCTGCCAATTGGCAAAGAAGACGATGATGAACACAAATGAAGATTGCGATGGCATTGCTGTGTTGCTTTCGCTGCTTCTTCCTGCTATGATACTCACTGCTCTTGCTGGTGGTGTTGTCGTTGTTGTTGTATTGTGGCTGCGGTTGTTGTTGTTGTTGCTGCTGCTGTCGTTGCTGCCGTCGTTGTTAGTGGTGTTATCCTTGTTGCTCTGGTCGTGTCGTGAGGGGACGGTCGTCGTAGTGCCACTGCTGCTGTTGCAAGTTTCAGCTGGCTACAGCTGGCTAAATGTTGCTCTTCTTGATGCAGTGGTCGTTGGTGCAGTTGCCGCAGTCGATCTGCGGTGCACCACCACCACCACCACCACGACTGCTGCTACACCTGCTGCTGCTACTACTACATCTACTACCACTACAAATTACTGCTACGACTACTACCTCTCCTAGTGCTGCTACTACCACTGTCACCACCACCGCCCCTACGACGACACGAAGACGACGACGACGACGACGACTACTACTACTGCTGCAACTGCTACTCCTGCTGCTGCTGCTGCTGCTCTGCTGCTGCTGCTCTGCTGCTGCTGCTGCTGCTGCTGCTGCTGCTGCTGCTGCTACTCCTACCACCACCACCACCACCACGACGACGACTGCTACATCCTACGTCCTACGTCCTACGTCCTACGTCCTCCTACTACTACTACTACTACTACTACTACTACTGCTACTGCTGCTACTGCTACTCCTACTCCTACTACTACTACTACTACTACTACTGCTACTACTACTACTTGTGAGCATGCATACATGATGTTGCATGCCCGTCTCTGCAGTGCTGCTTGTAGTTGTGTAGT
>CAJNJA010081275.1:8598-20285 GCA_905231915.1 Symbiodinium necroappetens | reverse complement strand
ACCCTAAACCCCTAAACCGTGGATCTGGACCTCTGTCCCCTCAACAAAAAGCTCCACGCCGGCACACCAAACCCTGGACCAGAACCCTAAAAGCCCCAAAACCCCGACGACTAAAGGCCCAATACTGGGGCCCCAAGAAAGGCACATAAAGCAAAACAACTGGATAAGGCTAGCCCATGCAGATCCCCTCATCATGAAGCTCAAAAAAGGTAGGGATATCCTTGCAAAATGCTTGTGCATGTCCCTTTTTGGGCTAGCGTAAAACCCTAAACCCTAAACCCTAAATGAGCCCGAGCAGCTGAGGCAATCGGAGCTTCGTCTCCGCCGCACGCGCAAGCCAGTCGGAGCCTGGCAAGAGAACTTGAGCCCCTGACGAACCACAAAACCCGCTTTCTTAGACTTAGAGGGTTTAGGGTATATGGGGTTTAGGGTATAGAGGGTTTAGGGTATATGGGGTATATAGAGTTTAGAGTATATAGGGTTTCGGGCTTAGGGAATATAGGGCTTAGGGTATATAGGGGTTTAGGGTGTAGGGGCTGCTGATGAAGCACACCGGCATTCTGAGATTCGAAAGGCCTGGCTGTTGGAATCCCAAGCAGAATCTGAATTAAGAGGCAGGGGGTTTCTCGGTTTAGGTTTATAGGGCTTAGGGTAACTTAACTTGGGTCCGAATAATTAAGTGGCGGGGTTTCTGACTTTAGGTTTAGGGTTTGGGGTAATTTGAATCCGAACAAAAGGAGCCGAGGGTTTCTGGCTTTAGGTTTAGGGCTTAGGGAAATTTGGGTCTGTATAAAGGGGTACGTGCGTTGAACCTCCAAGCACAGTCTGTAAACCCTAAACCCTAAACCCAAAACCCCAAACCCCAAACCCTACCCCACTGCCTCATCGGCTTGCAGTGACCGACCCAAAGACGTGGGCACGGGAATGACGCCGGTGGCATGGCTCATGGCTCACAAAACCCGGAGCCCTAAGCGACAAGTCTGAAACTGTAGAGTAATTCACAACTACGATGATAATGGACAGTCTATCTAGTTGAAATTTACCGAGACTCTTAGACAAAAGATTCGAGATGGCTGGGGGAGGCTTGGGGGCGAGGCTTGGGAGGCAACGCTTATTGGCTTATTGAGTGTGGCACACCCTCTTCCCAGACTTTCGGGAGGATCTAAAAAATAGATCCCCTAATTTGGGACCCAAACTACTAAAGGGTACTTTATAGGAACCCTTATAAGGGATCTATTTTTTGGATCCTCCCGGTGGTCTGGGTTCTATACCCTTAGCTTCAGACTTTTTTGCCTTGGAGGGGCAGAGGGGGAGAGGGACTTAACATCTGCAGCTCATGGTCTAGTAGTTAAACCCTATGTATAAACCCTAAACCCTAAGCCCTAAACCCTAACCCTAAACCCTATAGCCCTAAAACCCTTAACCCTAAGCCCTAAAACCCTAAACCCTAAAGCGCTAAACCCTAAACCCTAAAGCGCTAAACCCTAAACCCTAAACCCTAAACCTTGGGTGTAGAGCTGAAGCTGTCAAGGCCCGGTGGCGACAGCAAACCTGGGTTCCGAGCCGAGGCCGCAAGTGTAGAGATGCCACTTCGTCAGCTTTCAGTTTAGGCTTTAGGGTTTAGGGGTTTAGGGGCTTTTGGGGCTTTGGGGGGTTTAGGGCTTTAGGGCTTTAGGGTTTAGGGGTTTAGGGTTTGGGGTTTACAGTCCGCCGAACTCAATTCAAAGCTTCAGGCCCATTAGAATAGGTTTTCGGGGATGCTTCTGGAATAGGATTGGTGGTGATTATTTAGGCCCTATTGCTGAACCCGTACAACCAAGTCTCCCCTCTCCATCTCAGAATTGGGTTTCGAGTTTTGGGTTTGGGGTTAACCCCCAAACCCCAAACCGCCCCTTTAGGGTCCATGTACCCAAGTAGTATATGCTTTGGCCCCAAGGTACCTACAAAAAAAAGGACGACTTGAAAGCCAAAGTCAATACCTTCTGGGCACACGAACCCTAAACCCTAAACCCGAAAGCCCTAAAGCCCTAAACCCTAAGCCCGAAAACCCCAAACCCGAAGCCCTAAAACCCCAAAACCCTAGGCCCCAAGACCCAAAGCAAATACCAGTTGGGTGCATGGACCCTCAGGGCGCCCAAACTCCTACACCTAACGAGTGTATGACTTCGGGTCGTCCAGCTTTAGGGGCTTAGGGAGGTTGCTAGGGCTTAATTAGGGTTTAGGCTTTAGGGTTTTTGGTTTAGGGTTTTTTGTTTAGGGCTTTAGGGTTTAGGGTTTAAGGTATTGGTTTAGGCTTTGGGGATGAGGGTTTAGGGTTTTAGGGTTTTGGTTTAGAATTTAGAGCTTCGGGTTCAGGCTTTAGGGTTTTGGTTTAGGGTTTAGGGTTTAGGGTGTAGGAAGGTGAGCCATCAAAGAAGCCAAACCCTAGAGCCAAGCTCCAGGGAAATCCCATTGACCCCAATTAGAAAATTGGATAGTTCAGGGTTTAGGATTTTCAGAACGCTGAGCGCGGTGCAGCTGCTTCTCTCTAGCCTCCGCTGGTCCGGGAGTGTGAGAGGAAAGTTCTCCACCAGACTCTAGGCCTATTGTAGGGAGTTTGGAGTTTGGGTGTGCAGTAGGTTTATGCAGGGTCGATGTAGCTTTGTCTGAGGTTCATGTAGAAAGGAGTTTGTGCAAGCTTTGCATAGGGTTGTTCATGTAGGGCAAGTGTAGGCTTCTGTAGGGTTGTTCTTTACAGTTCATGGTAGTTTGACGTAGGGCTGAGAGTCCCGGGCCACCAGGTTGGGCGAGAAGCTCTGGAAGCAGACCACTTTAAGAGGAAGGATCTCCCAAATTCCAGCTCCGCGACGTCCTTCGGTGCACGTCCGCAGCTGTATCGCGGCAGGCTGAGCTTCTGTCGGTCCATGGAGTCCTGGATGACGCATAGCACATATCGCCAGTTCTCTGCGCGCGGTTACCCAGACCACCGGGAGGATCCAAAAAATAGATCCGTTATAAGGGTTCCTATAAAGTACCCTTTAGTAGTTTGGGTCCCAAATTAGGGGATCTATTTTTTAGATCCTCCCGAAAGTCAGGGTGCGTAAGGACCAGTACAGCTGACGGTCGGCGAACTGAGCAGCCTGTCGGTGCTGACAGCGCGTTGCTGCAAGGACTTGTCTGCGCCCAGACGCACGCACACCGAATACCGCGAGTGTGTCGGTGCGTTTCGAAAGCTGAGGCAAGTCGACCGGCTTCGTAGTTCCTTATTTGTGCTTCTCATAAAGGATCCTACAAAGTAATCCCAAGAAGGAACTACTATGGAGACTATGGGTAGGCTAGGGTTTAGGCATTGCCCTGATTATAGCATTACTTCCTATCCTCTCAGCATTCGAAGACTTCATCCTTGGCGGTAAACGCCAAACCCTAAACCCTGAGCCCTGAAACCTAGACCGTATAAACCTCAACAACTCCTGAAGTTGCCGGGCTTTCAGAAAGGGGAACCTCTTTTCTCGGGTACTTCACTTCTCTGCGCAGGGTGTGGGGTTCAAGGATGCAGGGTTTAGCGAATTAGTGTTGAGATGTTAATTTCCCATACTTCAAACCTTGTTTGTAACAGCCCAACATGATTGTGGCTGATCCTCCTTCAGACTCTACTGTCTCAGATGAGGAAGATGATACTTGCCTCGCCTTTTATACGGAACGTCGTCGTCCATGATTGCAGGCGAATGTACAGTCAAAGAAGGATCTGGTTTAACGAAGGGTTCATGGGGTATGGGCCTCAAGGCGGACATCCTGCAAGCCAAATCCTGAAGGTTGAGGGTTTAGGGCTTCGAGTTTAGGGTTTAGGGTTTCGGGCCGTAAGCGCTAGGCCTTTTCCTTAACTAGACCTGCCTAGACCCTCAGTGCGGCTTCGGGGCTTTGGGGCTAGCTGCTAGCTACCTCTTTGCTTCCCTTTCTATCCTTTGCCTTTGCATTTGAACCAGCAAAAGCTACCCAAAGGCTCCAAAGTAGTTCCTTTTTGCGGCTCATATAAAGGACCCTATAAGGGATGAAAAGTTTAAAAGGAACTACTATGGAGCCCATGGGTAGACATAATACTGCTTAGCCGAAAATTGAAGCGGGAGCCCATCCTAAACCCTAAACCCCAAAACCCTAAACCCTAAACCCCAAAACCCTAAACCCTAAACCCCAAAACCCTAAACCCCTAAACCCTAAGGCCTAAACCCTAAGCCCATCCTTGATCTCCTTTTCGATGTCGGTCTTCGCGGCGCCCTGGCAGCTAGAGACTCAGCTTGGGGGCTTTGCCTGACCACCCTTTAAAACCCTACCCCTAAACCCTAAAGCCTAAACACCAAAACCCTAAACCCCTAAACCCTGAACCCTAATCCCCAAACCCCAAACTCCAAACCCTAATAATAGGAGTTAGGATTAGGGGGACCCTTGGGGATATAGACACCCTAAACTCCTAAACCCAAAACCCCTAAAGCCTGAACCCTAAACCCTTCCGAAGGCCCAGCTTCTCGCAGGTTCCTTCTTGTTGCTATCTGGGGGTTCTGTATGACTGAATCCCTCAACACCAAGTAGCCAAAGCCTGGAGCCGCTATCACTATTTGTCATCGCCCTTTTTTCCGGTTTTTTTGTTCGAAGAAGTATGAAACAAGTTCTTGAACACCACCCGGTTGCAGCAGTCACGTTCAACTTCGTAAGAGCTGGAGGCCTCCTTGCCGGCCAACTTGCCATCCAAGTCTTTCAACTTGGCGTCGATTCGGTGCATGGCCTCTACCTGCAGGGTGTCGGAGGATAGGGCCAGAGATTTTTATGTAGGGGTTTAGGGTCCAGGGCCATATATTCTATGTCATAATGTTGTTTTGTAGATTATGTATCATATACCATATGTCATACCTTACAGATAGTGTACTATATATCACAGACTATATCCTACATACTAGAACGAATTGAACCTACGGTCCCCTCTCCAGCCTTTTGGGGCCGTGAGGTGAGACTACTGCAAGCCGAGATGTGCCAGGGGCATTCTGTTTCGGGTTTAGGGTGTAGAGTTTCGCGCCAGTTGGGGGTGTTCGGTCTTGGGCTTATGTAGGGCTTTGGTGTTTAGGACTCGATGTATATGCTGAAGGTTGAGGGTGTCATGCCCTTCGTTCAAACCACAACACCTACAACTCTACAAAACCCTTCAGATCCTGAACTGCAAAGCTAAACCCAACAAACCTGGTATGTAAGTGTAAGCTCAGGGAACCTAAACCGGAAGAGACAAACATGCCCAAAGACCTGGTCGCATAGAAGACCTACTCTCCCAAGCAACTTTCCACTGTGAGCCTGCTGAGGTGCACGGTACTTCACCTTGGGTTGCCGGACATACACATGGTAACTGTGGATGTACGTGTGCAGTGTATATGTGTGTGCGTATATGTATGTATGCATGCATGCATGCATGCATGCATGCATGGATGGATGGATGGATGGATGGATGGATGGATGTATATGTATGTATGTATGTATGCATGTATGTATGTATGTATATGTCTATTCTCTAAATATATATATATATATACATACATATACATGTACATATATATATATATGTCTATATCACAACACATATTACAGAGAGAGGAGCTTCTTCGTCTACGCGCAGTTCCAAGCTTTTGCATAGGCCCTGCATAGGGTGTTGGCAGAGGCCTGGAGGTGTCGTGTTGAGGGTTCACAGGAGGCGGCGTTGGTTTGGGTGAAGAGCTTGTGGAAGTCCTAAGCCTTAAAGTTACCTATAGTCTCCATTGCAGTTCCTTTTTGGGCTTACCTTTCAGGTTCCTTAATATAAACTTGGTTAAACCAAAAAAAGGAACTTCCATGGAGACTGTAGGTAAACCCTAAATCCCAAACCCTAAAACTCAGGAACCCAATCAGGGGTGCCCAGTGAATCCCAAATACTTTTACAAAAAGCGGCTCAGTGCAGAAACCGTTGAGGATTCACACCTCTCTTCCTTCCTGCTTCAAGGTTTAGGTGGTACGGGGCAGCTATTAGCAAGTATAATGTAGCCACTTGATTTTCTATTCATGACCTGAATTCCCAAATCAACCACTTACATAATTTGTTTGCAGGCGGTTGTGTCAGGCAGAACGCAACCAAACAAAAGTTAGCTAAAGCGAGGCGGTCGAGGCTTGGGGAGGTGATTTCTGGACCGGATCGGAGTCTGTGAAGCACGGTCTGTGGGTGAGCCATCAGTACATCCCTAAACCCTAAACCCTAAGCCCTAAACCCTAAATCCTAGGAGGATTGGGGGTTTAAGGTTTAGAGCTTCGAGGCTTCGAGAATGACAGCCGATTGCGGCAGTCAGAGCGAGCAGAAATCACCGTAGGAGGATTTTCAAGGAGAGGTTCCTAAACCCTAAACCCTAACCCTAGACCCCATAAGCCTTAAACCCTAAACCCTAAGCCCTACAAACCCTAAACCCTAAACCCTAACCCTAAATCCTAAGAGCACCTCATGTCGTCGAGTCGGGAAACCCAACTTGCAGAGCCTGTACCTTGAATGTTCGACTCAGGCAGGACACCTTTGCCCATGTCAGCGGGGTAAGACGGCCTTTTTTCATAAGACCTTAACTAAGCACTCTGCCAAAGTTGAAACCCAAACTTAAACCTAGACTGCACGCACAAGTAATCAACCTAAACCCCCCTAAACAAGCCCGATCTCCTACTCCTCAAGTTCGGGCTGCGCCACCTCCACAATACCTGGTGGCTCGAGAATGCCTCCGCGGGCATCCACATCGGCGTACCTGCGAGGCGCAGGGGTTCCAAGGTACCCTCAAGGGCCATGGGACTAGGGTTTAGGGTTTGCGGTCCATGTGCCCGTATTGAACTGTTGGCCTCAAGTGCCTTTTTGGGGCTACTTTAAAGCCCAAGTATAAACTACATTGCTACATTATTTGAGTACATGGAGCATTACAGCTAGAGACTCTAAAGATGTTGGAGTACCTACAGTCTCCAATGTAGCTACTAGTAGTTGCTGGTTGGGCCAGACCGGAATTTTCATGTTCAGGTAGGATCTCACAATAGAAGCAAGCGCAAAGTAACCAACAAGCAGGTGAAATAGCAATAACAGTAATCATATCAGCAGAGAAGGCAGAAGACCCACAGTGTGACCATGTTGGTCATTGTTCGTCAGTGTTGCTGTTACATGTTGTAGAATCATTAACAACCAGCCATCCGAATCATCATTACCGTCACCATCGGCGTCGTCGACGGAGATCTGGTGGAACTTTTCCCCAGGCTCTGCCAAATTTGCTATACATATGACTCCTTGTTCTGGTTAACCAGGCTCATGACTACGATCCAAGAAAGATTCAACCAGGTGATGAAACACCTCTGAGGGTCCTCTAATATACCCCAAATAGCCACTCCTAAGGACCCTAAGGGCTCCATTAAAGGGGCCCTTGCAGGGTCCTGGTATCGGTAGGGCACTGAAAAAGGCTCAGGGTTTGCTGACTCGATTTCAACACATTGGAGGCGTTCCAGGGTTCGGCGTTAGCTCGAAGCATAGACTTCAACCCATTCAGGGTTTAGGGAGTAGGGTTCAGGGCTTAGGGTTGAGAGGGTTTAGGGTTTAGGGTTAAGGTTTAGGGCTAATGGGGTTTAGGGTTTAGGGTTCAGGGTTTAGGGCTTGGGGTTTAAGCATAGTCCTCAATCCATTCAGAGATCTCCAAGTTTCCCGCTTGAGGCCGTGGGGTCCTGGAATCTCGAGTGTAGCTTTGTTTTTTTTCGGTCCGCCGAAGCCTCCCAAAGAACCCTGTGAGGGACCGGCCGGAATGTACATCAGCCGAAAAACTGTCATTTGCCACCCTCATGCTCGACGGTCATACTGAGTCTTCTCATCCCTTCACACATTCGATCCTTGCGTAGCTTGGCCTTCCCCCCTGCGATCCCTGTGGTATGGTATCCCCTCGCTGAGGTTTGTCATCACCATCATCCACCAGCAACTGGGCATGGTACAAGGCGATCACCCCCCCGCACCCAGAACTGTCTGCACCACACCACCATCCACCCGTCCTTGCTTCCATGTCACATAAATCCCCTGCAGCACCGATCCCAGCGTGGACCCATGCATCGATTGCTGTAGAGTCCCCTGTACTTTGGAAGCGCCTGACCCCATATCTCTCTTCTTCAACAACCAGGCCCAAAAAAGTTCAAACTTTTTAGGATAGACATAATATATAAGGCCAAAAAAGTTTAAAGTTCTCCCATTGGCTATCAAAGACATTCGTAGCCAAGCTCGTCGGGCCATGTAGTGGCTGCACCCGTCCCTGACTGCTCGAAGATCCAGAGGCCTCACTCACTGACGAACCCACTGGACCAAAGGAAAGCCGCACCAACGCCCCGGAGACACTGTCCAGTCGACCTCCCTGTCACCATTACCATCTTAGGCCCTAAAACCCTAAAACCCGAAAACCCTAAACCCTGAACCATCAAGCGGAGCCGTTTCTTAGGACCCTGAGAGGGACCCGCGTTCAGAACCGTCCTTGTGGCGAGCCGCCTCCTAATCTGCCTTCGGGGCCTCCTTCATCCTCTCCTCGCGTATAGTTTCTAAGTTTAGGGCCTTTTTAAGTGCAGTGACCCCTTTCTCCATGCGCGCATGCCCACCCTTTGGTGAAGTAGTTTAGGGTTTAGGGTTGAGGGTTTCAAGATGATGCTTTCGGATTTGGGCTTAAGGGGCTCCCGCTGAAACTTTCGCACATGCTTCGATTGCTTCAGCTCGCTTGTACCCGAGACCTTGCTGTACCCATGGACCCATGCCCTAAACCCTAAACCCTAAGCCCTAAACCCGAATCGCGAAGGTCGGCGCACATCTCCATCTTGTCTGGGTTGATCGCGGGGTCAATGACCTGCCATCAACCCAAAACAGAGAGATTTAGGACCCTCAACCGCCTAAACCCCAGATCCTGTACCTAACAATCGTTCAAGATTCGGGCAAGAGATGGACCGTGAACCCTAAACACGTGAGCGTAGGGGCCTTAATAATTAGAGTGGGGTTTTGGGGTATACTATAAACCCTAAACCGTGAACCCTAAACAGTATAGAATAATCATCATATTAGGAACCCTGAGGACTTGTACTGCTAGACCCCTGTATCACCCCGAAGCCGAACGTAGAAGTAGGAGCATCAATTTCGGTCCCGAAGCTCCTAAAACGGCGAGTCGATGTGGGGTTTAGGGTTTTAGGGTTTTAGGTTAGTAGTGCTGTAAACAATGCAAACCTTATTTCGGGTCTTAAGGTGTGGGCCTACTTAGACTGCGTGGTACTAACCCCGGGCCGGAGGGACCACCCAAGCTCCGCCACGGAGCTCGCCGTGCTTCGGGATGTAGATAAAGATAGGCTGGTCGTACCTCACGGAGATAAGGCAGGGCGTGAGGTTTGGTCTTAAGTTTTGGTGTCAAGTTCCTATCCTGTACGATTCAGGGGTTCATGTCTGTCAGGGTCAGCAAGTAGGGATTTAGGGGTTTGGGTTTAGGCACGTGTGCCGAGCCCCTAAACCCTAAATCCCTAAACCCTAAACCCCTAATCCCTAAACCCTCCCGGTGGGGTTTCCCTCAGACTCGATGATCTTCCCTCCGCAAGAAGGAAAGTCCGAGGATCGCTACCTCCCAATATGGAACTCCCTGTGGCGACATCCATCTTGCGGGACTTACACGGAAAATCCAAATCATCTGCTATTGACTAGTAACTGAACTGTGTTTCGATACGATTCCAAAGAAAAGGAGTAGGAACATCGCAAATTCTATCGATGTTCCTGGAGTTCCTTGATTAAATGTCCTTTTTTTATATGCCGCAGCACTGCTCGGAGCTTCCTCGATGTTCTTTAACTTTAATGCTCGGGATTCTGTGCAAAAGTATAGGTTCTGTGCCTCTGCAAAACTGAAGTCTTTGAGCCCAATCACCTACGTAGCGGGTTGTTGCTGTTCCTCAAAGCATATGGGTAGTTCTCTAAATTAGGGTCCCTTTTTTAGGTCCCCAATATAGTACGGCACCCTTATAAAAAGGACCCCAAAAGGGACCCTAATTTAGAGAACTATCCATATGCAGAAATAAGGTTTAGAAGTTTATGAGCCCTAAAATAAAGGACCCTACAGGTGGGGGAGTTTAGGGTATATAAGGCTTCTATAAGGCTTCTATAAGGCTTCTATAGACCTTCTATAAGGCTCCTATAACGGTAACTACCCACCTGAAAATGTCCTAGACCTAAACCTTGAAGTCTAAAAACCCCAAGGCAACGCATGGAGGCCATGTTCAAGTAAAGGGAGCCTATCGCCCTGCCTGCAGTCGGAACTCTTAGAGAGCACACAGATGTCAGGATCTGCCAGGATCGAGGCCCAGAGCTTAGCAAAAAAACCTCGAACACAACACCCTGGTCCGTTAAACCCTAAACCCCTAAACTCCTAAACCCCTAAACCCCTAAACTCCTAAACCCCTAAAACCCTATACCCCTAAACCCCTAAAACCCTAAACCCCTGAACCCCTAAAACCTTAAACCCCTAAACCACTAAACCCCTAAACCCTAAGCCCCTACACCCTTCGGGTTTGGGGATCGGGACTTGAGACTGCAGGGCTCGGGCATAAATGTAGGAACCTGATTCAGAAACCCTGGCTGCTTCCTTGTTGGGTATATATTTAAAAAAGGATCATTTTCAATCCTTCTGCTGGGTTTTATGATAACAAAAAACTCAAAAATTGTGTCATTTTTAATCCTTATGTTGGGTTTGATGATATCAAAAAATGTAAAATTGTGTCCCACCAGGACCCAGCTGGGTCTTCATTTAGGGCTCAGTAAATATGAGTCCTAATCTTTTGGGGAAATATTATGAAACACCACCTCATAGGAAAAGGCTTCTACACTCTAGCTCTAGCTTGCCCGGTGGGGTCACTCGACCAGCGCGTCTACAATCATGGCCTCAGCACACGCTGCGTCTAGAGTCCAGAAGAGCCCGACAACGGAAATGCTGAAAGCCGATAGGCCATTTCTGAACCCTAAGCCATGCACCAAATAGGAATAAGCATAGTAATAATATAGGTTTTTGAATAGTAACAAAAATGATAATACTAACAGTAATACTACTACGACCACTATTACTAGTAATATGAATAGAAATAATAATGATGATAATAATAATGATAATAATAATAAGCATAATAAGCTCGAAGCTTGCAAGCAACACAACAAACTCGGACCCTGCCTTGAAGTTGAGTCTCCCAAGTCTGGGACTAATGTGGGATTCGAGATTTCGGCTTGAGCATGGCCTTAGGGCTTAGGGTTTAGGGTTGTTTCGGGTTCAGGGTTNNTTTAGGGTTGTTTAGGGTTTAGGTTCTATGGTTTCCATGACAGGACCCTCAGCGAAAAGCGCAGAAAAGATGAGTCAACCCAAGCCCATACCTCGGAGCTTGAAAACAAAAGTGTCGTCGCCTTATCCCTCTATGGCGAGATGGATTACTTCTGTTGCGCGCAAGACCACCGACTTCGCGCTGCCCGAAACCTACCTTTAGTCTCCAGTCTAGTTCCTTGTTTTGTCTAACCAATTTTGATTTGAATTGGGTAACCCAAAAAAGAAACAACCACGGAGACTACAGGGAACTTACTCCGACATCGCCGGCACCTCCAAAATCACGAGAACACTATGTTATACTATACATACATACATACATAC
>CAJNJA010081264.1:152-20906 GCA_905231915.1 Symbiodinium necroappetens | reverse complement strand
TGTGTGTGTGTGTAGGTAGGTGTGTGTGTGTGTGTGGGTGTGTGTGTGTGTGTAGGTAGGTGTGTGTGTGTGTGTAGGTAGGTAGGTGTGTGTGTGTGTGTGTGTGGGTGGGTGGGGGTGCGTGCGTGCGCGCGCGCGTGTGTGCGTGCGTGGGTGCGTGCGTGCATGCGTGTGCGTGTTTGTTTGTTTGAGTGTGTGTCTGTGTGCTCGCAACCCGAACTACATAGGGGAACTGTAATCTTGAAGGGCAGGTGAATCTGTTGCAGCAAGGGGGCCGCTTAGGGTGATTGCCAGATTTACACGGGCATCGGCCAGCGAAGACCTTATGCCTTCCTTCTGAAAACGCACCTGCACAAAACTGTTGTTGGGTTTGCGTTTGTGTCTTCCTTGCTGTTCGTCTTCGAAGGTTTAACCAGGCTTCACAAGTTTGTGCTTCCCCCTGAAGAGCGAACAAGCCTGCTGATGGAAGACCCATGTTTATGTTGGAGTTTTTGGTTCGATCTCAGCGAAGAGCCTGTCCTGCTTCAGTGGGCCTGCGACCGCCGTCTCCTGGCTGCTGAAGCCGTGAAGCTGTGCAAACGACAGCAAAAGCAGACTGCGGAGAACAGCTCAGGACTCAAGCTTGGTCCCCAGTAACCGACGCTTCCTACAACCTGGGAGTCCTTGGACCATGTCACCAGAGATTGGGATGTTGCATCGTAGAAAAGAGCTTCCGACTGACCCGGGCTCGCGAAGCACGCAGAAGGATCCGGATAGTACCTCCACAAGCGGGCTCCCAAGGCTTATAGGGTTCCCCTTGTAAGGGTTTAGGAGCAGGCTTGAGGACGCTAGGAACAAAGGTACTAGCTGTGAAGCAAGATGCTCAGACGTCTGTGCCCAGCCACCAGTGTAGGCGCAATAGGCTTCCTTCTCATCAGCGACAATGATCATCAAATAGCTGTTTTTTCCTTCCGGTGCTGCATAATGAGGAATGTAAGCCTGCCACAAATAGGAACCCGCCAAAACATGCAAAGCATGGATTCGATCCCACAAGACTGGCTAAAGCCTTCCGTGCAAGCTTCTCCAAACCAGTGAACGGTTCCGCTCCCCCAAGTCAGCCCATTTCCGAGACAAGACTCAAGGTTCGGTGACATGGATGGTGCTAAAAGGTGCTGCTCCAGTGCTGTAATCACAAGCCCCAACTACTGCATGTCTGAAAAGAACCGATGCACCCGTGGCTCGAATCACCATCATGTTCATCCTTCTACCGTACCCAATCTGGGCTTGACACTTCCAACTCTTCAGGACGCTTCTGCTCAAACCGGCAGCAGATCTAACATCCTTCTAATGCACTGAAAGTGTAGGAGCCCGTCCTCCCAAACATTTCTCGTAGGCGGCATTGAATCCCGCTGCGCAGGTCGGTGCCAGCTGCTCTGCTGGTGAGCCGCTCGATTTCGAGGGGCCTTTCACCTGGCTTCGAAGATCCCACATGGGAAACAGCTGCAAAAGCGCAGAGCACTGCCCTTGAGCTCTGATGTGTGAAGGCGTCGGGCTTGCAGGGTTTAGGGTCCGGGGTTGGGGGCCTAGTGACTTAGTGAACCGCAAAGAAAAGCATTTTGTCCAAGGCCAAAGCCACGACGATGGACTGGCCCTTTGAGGCCATGGAGCCTTCGTGTGCTCGCGACTGAAGCAAGCTCACGGGCTCTCCACAGTTTTGGCACTCCTGGAAATTAGGATAGTATGTATGGATGGAAAGACAGCTGGATGGATGGCGGATGGATGCACATAGAGGCATACATATAAGTCTAGACAAAGATAAAAGTAGAGAAAGAGATCTAGATCTAGTTTTAGATCTCGATACAGATACAGATACAGATGTAGATTTTGGGTACAGATACAGATGCAAATACAGGTATTGATATAGATATAGACACGGATGGAGACAAAGATGAGATGGAACTGAAGCTGGAGCTGGAGCTAGGAATGGGAAAAGGCTGTATAGGTATCCAACCAGACCAACCAAGGGTTCGGGCTCTGTCCCTTGGGCAAACCAAGGACATCGGCTTCTTCCCATCCCCAAACCAACCCAAACCCTTGGCAAAAACTCTCACTCCAGAGCACACGAAAGTCGGAGTTCTCCCGCGCTGTTCGTTTATCTCTAACAGTACAGAGATTGATAACTTCTTGAGTTCTTGAGACATAGAATAGCTGTGCTCGTTTACTTGCAGCATGAAGATGCTCCAACTCTCCGTCATATACAAATGTAGAGCTGTCGTCATTTTGTTGGATCCAGGGACGATTTTCATGCCTCACAGTATTACCAGATATTGGCAGGTCATCTCAACGTGACCGGCCTACCACAAGAACAGCGGCACATGCGTTTGGGATGTTATGACATTCCACAAAGCTGTTTCGTATGGAGATGAGAAAAGGTTTTTCCACCTGCTATTGAAGAAGTAGGGGCATCTGCGTTTATTAGCGACACACGAAGCTTTCATTTGACAGCTTGCTCCTGCCACTGACAGAAGATGAACGAGCCTCCTCATGCTTCTTTTTCACGAAAAAAGAGTTCTCAAAACAGAAGCATTTTTTCGTGGCTTCCACACGTGCATGCACATTTTGCAAGGCTTTCGTTTGAATTGAAGCAGCTGGCCAGAACAACTAAATATGTTGCACGATGCGTGTTGTGTTGATTCTGTGCGTCTGCATATCTGCAAGAGGCCAGCAGCAGACGCATGTCTCCGCAGCATTCGGCTCCCATGAGTCATGTATTCCATCCTGCACGTTGTTTGTTGTTCTGAGAACTGTCTGCAGGGTTGATTGTTGTGGGCATATACAGAGGGAGTGACAGAGAGCGAGTGAGAGAGCGAGAGAGCGAGCGAGAGCGAGAGTGAGAGCGAGAGCGAGAGAGCGAGAGCGCGAGCGAGGGAGGGAGGGAGGGAGGGAGGGAGGGAGGGAGGGAGGGACAGAGACAGCAACAGAAAGATAAGGCTCTCCTCGCAGCTGGCAAGATGAAGCACGAAGGCTACGACGAAGGCTTTACTCACCATCGCGGCCAACGCAGGAAGCTTTGAAGTGCCACGAAAGCTGTAGGGCTCGAGCCAAGTTCGGGTAGCCTCGGGCCCCACTCACCAACCCAACACCCTGAATCTCGAAGCTCTGAACCCGAGCCGAAAGCCCAACGAACCTGAAATGCGATGTGACGCAGCTTTCGAGTGTGGTGCTTCCGAAAGTACGGCGCTGCAGCCGAGATCAGGCAACTTGTGTCAACGGACTGCGCAGGTGGACCTTGTTCGGGAAAGCACGCAGTCTTAGTGCTGTCCTGGGACGGAGAATTGCAAGTGGGCACTGGCCTTCTAAGCGACCATGGACCCCTATGCCCTGGCGCACCGCCAAGGCTTCTACAACTTAGGGTCTGAGTGTTGGGGACCGTTATATTCCAGAGGATGCTGAGAGACTGCGTTCATCGACTCTGTGGTGTCATGCACGAGTGCAGCGACCGAAACTAACTTCTGCAAAACAGCCAAACCTAATCTCACGAAAATACGAAGGTGCAGCCTGGAGCTTGCCATTCTTTTTCCACGTCTTTGCAGGATGCGTGCAGCTGCTCGCAATGCGACTCTTGATGTGGGGCAAGCAGGGCTTGAGTCAAGGCATGATTTCTAGGGTGCAGGCCATGAGTGGTGAAAGAACCAGGGTCCAAAGGTGTGCCTGTCAGAGGAAACTGAAAGGAGCCGAGGTGCTTATGAGGCGGTCCAGATCAAGATGCCTCATGCCGCACATCAAACCCGCAAATCCGCTAACGCAGGCGCCCGCGAGGCCCAAGCACCCATCCTTGGAGACCATGGCTACCCTCCCCAACCCTCGCCCCGGATGCCGAGGGTTCGGGAACTGCTCTGCCCGACAAGTGTGCAGCTTATTTTCGCGCCACACTTGGAGCGGCGGTGCCGGCGTGAACCCAAAGATGTTCCGGCGTCGCCTTATGGCTTGCTTTTCTGACCTGGCTACAGTACAAGTGTGTGAGAGAGATTGAAGCAGTCAGGTCGAGAAGCCAGAGGCGAAGCCGGAATAGGAAGCCGCGAAGGTTGCACATAGACGGATCTGCACTTTATGGCTTACGTAGCTGCAGCATACTTTTTCTAAAATGTCCCACCCTCCATCTGGAACGTTGGGCTCACGCTGCACCGATTGATTTCACTCGCCCGGGGGCCACATCCCGCAGGCATGCGGCCTTGTCTTCCTGGTACCTGGCAGAGTGGGGTAAAAGACACCATGCTCTAACTTCCGCTTCAACTTCCTGAACCTGCTCTTTCTTTCGGTCGAGCAAGGTTGGTTGCACTTCTCACTACTGTTAAGTAACACAAAGATCAAGTTCGGCCCACAACGTCGGGAAGAACACTTTCCTGTCAAACTTGACAGACCGCTCCTCATCCACACAGACGTGACCATGACAGTCCACACAGAGGTTTCCGGACTTAGGGTTCGCGAGAGTGTAATGGGACGGGAAGAAACCGGATCCGGCCTCTCTCAAGCCATGTGTCCATGGCTCGCGGTTGCTGCCTTCAGCGCATCGCTGATGGCCTTGAAGATCTGGCCTCAGAGTCAGAGATAAGCACCATGGACGACTAAGCGATGAGAATCACGATGACGATTACGATTACGACCGTGAATACTAGTACTACCTCTGTTTGGAATACTACTGCTATCATGATTACATGATATTCTTGGTATTCTGTTTTGTCTTCATAATTTTGCTGTCATTGCTGCTGGTTAGTTGCTCTTCTAGTTGCTGACCTTATCAAAATGCTATGACCATTATTCAAAAGCCCCTCAACCCTGTATGTCAAAGACCTGTCAGCCGCAGCAAGGAAGCCCTCGGCAAGAAAAGCGGACTGCTGAAGCTTAGGGCGTCCAGTGGTCTGAAGTCCTCGGGCCCACAGGGCGGAGGGTGAGCATTTAATTGGCCATTCGAGCTGCGATGGGTTTCAGACTTAGGGTAGGAACCTTTGAGAGTGGTGCGTAACAAGCCGTAACAAGGTTTCGGGCTGGCGCCTGATGCAATTGCACGCTGGGTTCACGGCAGTCGGGAATCGGGTCGGTGGGGTTGACCATGAAGGCCTCATGGACTATTGAGACAAGAGGCTTACCCTTACCTCTCTGCAGTGATCATCACGGGTTCATCATGAATCGAGGGACTGGGGGTCTATGCACAGCAGCGCGCCTTGGTGAAGCCCATGCCCATGCACCTCATGGGCTCGGCGCAGCTTTTCTTCTGCAAGTGAAAGTTGCAGACAGAGATCATCAGACCTCTTCCTTCATGTCCGGATGTTACGGTGCTGAGCTGCTGCATTCTACGGCCCACACGATAGCTTTGTAACCGAAAAACTTGATCGAGATGCAAGGAACGTCGCTAGAGACACCCATATTCAGCCTTCACCACAAAAGCCCCGACCTTGGAACACCAAGCCAAGCCCAGGCACATGATCAGGCCAAGCACGGCCGCACCACGGACCTGCATCTGCATCGCACCGGCGTTTGAAGCCATGGTCGAATTTCTCCGCAGTCAGTGGGCCTGGTCGTACCACTCTGGACGGTCCTCTTCCTTCATGTCACTGATGGCAATGGACCTGAAGTCGGGAGCGTGGTGGCGCCGGCTGACGCTGGTGATGTGTGGCTTGGCGATGAGTGCTTCTGGCTCATGAAGCTCCTGTGCAGAATCGCATCTTGCAGCTCTGCCCACACCTGAGGGCCTCACAGCAGGAATCCACCCAGAGCTCCGCCCAAGTGCCTAGAGCGGAAAAGGTCTTCATTGGTGGTTCGATGTTGCCGGGATGGGTTTGGAATGTCACACTTGCAAGTTCAATTCATGGTCAAGGAACGGGCGTGCCGCACGAACTGTCGCACCGAAAAAACGGATGGCCGATTGTTGATCGGAGAGGTTTTTTCTACCGAAGGTAGCTGTCACTGCAACCAGTTGGTGTGAGGTGATCTGCAGCTCATGGGTGAATTGGGCCGGACTCCACTCTTTAAGTCGTGTCTAGACAGCGAGTCCCACGCCCAAAGATGTCCATGTTCGGCGTAATGGACGACATTGTGGTCACCGAGATCATCATGAAAACGATCCTGGTCCAAGTTGTGAGGCATGTGGCGGAGCTTTGGGGCTTTGGGTGGGCCGCACTCCAGGCTTGGCTGTTTCCAACTGCGGAACTCATGAAACCAATTGCCGGATGGCTCAAGCACCCATACACACAGCAGCAAACATTGCCGGAAGTAAGATAATCGGCAATAATCGTTGTGAGCTTCTGGCAATGGTGATGTTCTGTAACTGTAGTGGCTTCTGTTTATGTCAGGCACGAGACCAGCGGTTCGAGGTCGTAGAAACGCATGCGCCCACACAATCCTCTGGAGGATCTCTTGGCATTGCCCTCACGTGCAACGGAATACTGTTGGATCGCCACGCACGCCCAGCGCAGAACAGCTGCTCAGAAGCTTCAGAGCATATAGAAGCGCACCTTCTGTCCCATCTGACAACCCGCGGTGCAGCCCAACACCTTTGTAAACACTGAAATCTAACCATCTTCATCCCCGCAACCGACAAGCCTGAACCCTCAAACCTGCTTCACCTGAGCCCCAAAGCCCTGTCGCTTCCCCCAGTCAGGGGCTCCAGATCACCGTTCGCTCCCGTGCTGGCCCCAAGATCTCCCAGGACAGGAGGATCTCGGCCTTGGGAGAGGCTCTGTAGGGCTCAGCTTTGGGGGAGATCCATGGTGGGTGTTGGAGGCTTCGGGCTCGGAGTCGTTCACGGCTGCGGCTTTGCTGGGCACGAGATGGCCGTTGGTTTCTAGATGTACTCGTAGCAGGCGGCGTTTCTTCTCTCTTGGACTCTCCCGGGCTCTTGCCGTGCAGTCTTGCTGGGAAGCTCCGCCGAGGCCCCCACGAGCCAGACACCGATCAGCCCGAACCTGAAACGCTGCACATCGAAATGACAACTCACACGTTCCCGTTTAGGGGTCATTGTCATTGGCCTTAGGGCTCAAGGGCTGTAATTCTTCGGGCTTAGGGGTTTGAGCTGCAGACGTGTAGGGGGTGAGTTGGTCGAAGCTGTTGCTGTGATGGTGTTGTAGTGCCTCGAGACATGTTTTGTGTTCTTTCGGGTCAGGTTTGTTCCCGGTGAAGCCTGCACAGAAGCAGCCACGATGACGTCTTAATACGGATTTGACGATCAAACCTTGTGTCCAGGGCTTTGCTTGTTTCCTGGACGCTGCGCGGGCTTTGGCGACACAACAGGCTCGGCAAACTCTCGCGGTTTGACTCCGGACGCCGGACGAGAGCTGTGCGCAGTGTAAGTCTGGAAACTGTCGAAGAGACATTTGGGCTGGTGCGAGCGCTTGCAAGCTTAGCATTTTCACAGTCCGTCATCGCTCCCGAGCCCCAATCGTTCAGAAGCGCAGACCCTCTGAGGCCGCCGGCCCAGCGGTGGAGGCTCCGACCTTCAGACAGGCGGCTTGATGGCTTCTCCCTCCGAAGCCCCATGCTCTCAGCAGAGGCACGGCGAGCTTGTAGGGGTCCACCGCCACGGACATGAGGTTGCCGAAAAGGCCACACCTCAAGCTCCAGAGGCCCATGCTGGCTCTAACCAAGTCCACCAGTTGGACCCGTTGTTGAGTCGGACTAAAATCAGGTACTTGTCGCCCCGAGAAAGAGATGTCTTACTCAGACCCAGGATCATTCAAAGAGTCTAATACTCCGCTTTGAGGCCACATGGTTTGGGTTCTGTCGTGCTGCACTGCGGCAGCTTCGGGCGTTTTCAAAACCACGACATTGGAGCTCCTCGGGGCAATCCGTGATTTTTCGTGGAGCTGGATCGGAGTCACGACGATTCGTGGCAGCATTCCAGAGAAGGTCCGAAGACTTCCGCCAGAGACCCACACCCATTAACTCGACAGAAAGGTGCTTGCCTCTCTGAGTTTATACCTCAAGATCCTTACAAACTCGCCGAAGTTTTTAGGCTGAGCCAGCTGCGCGAAATAAATCATCATCATCTTCTCTCGCCCAAACTGCCTGCGGGGTCTCGAAAGGAAGGCCTGTAGTGATCGAGACGTATATGGCTCCAAGGACATGAGAGTTCGAAGCTCAGCGGGATGCTACTCCGTGCATGGTGCAAGGATCTGGCAGGGATTTAGGGCTGCAATAGTGGTCTGAAGCGGGAAGTTTACCTGCAAGTTTGAAACTTTCTCCAATTGCAGGCCTCTCCATGCCGAAGCCCATTCGGAGCTGGAAGAATACCTCAGAAGCGAGCAAGCAAGCGTTTGCAGCTCGACGGCTTGGCTCTTGGCTGCTGCTGGGCAGAGCCCGCATGTCCATCTTTGCACTCAAGAGGATCGATTCTGTTGCGGCGAGACTGCCAATCTGCCTCAAGCAGCCAAAAAAAAGTGTCATGTCGCTGGCCAAGATCCTCCAAAGAGCTTCGCACCCCAAACCGACCCAAGCCTCCGCAGACCCTCCGAGGATGCAGCATTGAAGAGGAGATGGGTCAAGTTCGCATGGAGCCTGCAGCGTCACGGGACAGAGAGAACAGAACTCCTCGCCACCGAGTCTTCCAAGCCCTTCGCATCACTGGAGTCACCAGTCGCCAGATCTGGCCACGAGCCAGGGCCTGAGCGTCGACAGCTGCGACAGAAGCGCAGCGACCCTACACCCCGGATCCAGGCCCGAGCCGGCCCCCAGGACGCACCGAGCTGGTACAGGACGCAGGGCCTGGGGAGAGCATGCGGACTTAGGTCTTAGGCTTCAGGGGTCTCGGAGTTGGGGTCGGCGCTGGGGGTTAAGTGTTGAGACTTTTGGGTGTAGGGCTGTGGGCTTGGTGGACAACGGATTTCAGCAAGCGGGCGAGCTCGCCGGGGTGGTTCAGGATTGTCTTCGGGGTTTGACTTCTCAGAGATGCGGATGCCGGAAGTTCGGAAGTTGATCTTCCAGTGCTTCGCGAGGTCAACCTTGAGGCCCAGCTGGGTGCCCAGCGTAGGATTTGCTCGGTTGTGGCCGAGCCACATGGAGAAGACAAACTCTGCCACCTGTGCAGTCATGAGCATAGCGGCATTGGAGAGGTGCTTTCGAGCAGATCTTGTACAATCAGCACGTAAAAGGCGGGCCCTCAATGATAGTGGGTTTAAGATATTGAATATTGGGCTGTGATGCATGCTTCGGCTCCTGATTCATGGGTTGATATCGGCGGGTAGAGTGCCATTCTCTGATTCTCGGCCCATGAAGCATCCTGGGTTCTTGATCTTCAACAGCAACCCTGCAAAGCAGATCAAGAAGGGACCGGCAGTGAAGCCGAGTCCTTGGCATGAGAACTTTAGGCGCAGGCTCGAATCAACGCCAGAGCAACGTCCGCCCCAGTGGTGAAACCATGGCAAGCGCTGCCATGACTACTTTTGCCGCCAGTCGTTGTGGAAGCCCAAGAGCAGAGCCCGCTTAAATCACTCTGCGACGGCTCAAACATGTTCCTTTCTCTTTCTATGTCGAAGCGAGCCTTCCAAGTAAGCCTCTATGCGCGGCACATGCGAAGATCGCTAACGAGCTCTCACAGGAAGTTGATCGCGCGTCGGCGGGAGGTTGCTGAGGACCGCTGCAGCGGCTTCGGAGTGCAAGCCTGAAGCCATCAGAGCCAGGGCCGGAAGCGGAAGGAAACCCTCGTCCAGTTCAAAGCAGGAATACCCAGCAGGAAACCACAGAAACGCTGCCCAAACCGCTGCCGAAAGCCGGGATGCCATCAGCAAGCCGGGCGTCAGCTCGGAGCGAATCTGAGACGTAGGCTCGGGCTCTAGGAGTGTGTGGAAGAGGAAGTGGGATTTCCCGCCGATGCCATTTTAATGTAGCCGCGACGTCATCTACATGAACAAACTGGAGATAACCGAGCTGCCCTTCCACAACCAGTTCGATAGGATGCAAAATTGCGGCATTGTCCATCGAAAGTCTGCAAACCTCACAACGAGGCCCCAGCAAGCTTGAATTCGCCCGGCATTTCCGACGGAAGGAGAGACTGGCGGAGCTTGTGCAGGTTGAAGCTAGGGAGAACAGACATTTCTGGGGGGCGTAAGACTTTCCGGTGGTATTGTTTGCTGTAGCTGGCGTCGAGAGGTTACCCGTACGTCTGAGCAGGGGTTCTTGTTGCCTCAAGCACTTGCAAAATGCACAACCCACAAAGCCAAATCCAGACCTGGCGAGAGAGCCGCCTGCCTTGTTGAACGAAGCCGATTCCGACACGTTGCAGTCTCCATCCTCCTGTCAGGACAGTACACAGGTCCCGGTGCTAGCAGTACTAGTTTCGAAAGCTCTCGCACGCAGTTGAGTTTGACGACCGATGGACAGCATCCTGACATCTTCTTCGCCATGGACATCGTAACGATGCCACAAGCCGTATTAGCCTTATCTAGCCATGCTGGCAAATTTTTCTTGAGCAACGCAAGACAAGGCACACGGACTTGTCAGGCAGACGCCAACCCACGGAGGCAGCTTCAAGGTACAGTATTTATTTCTTGAGGCCTTTGGATTGCAGCAGAACCGAAAACCACATCTGAACGACAGGCCCCACGCTGCAAGCCCACCACCGGAATGTGTGTGCAATGTGTGCCCTCACATCTCAAACACCCCAAAAAAAAACCAAAGCGCCCAACCCACCCCCTAAGAAAAAACAAAGAAATCGTCGGAGCCCTTCCCTGCCCTGCCTGAAAGAGCTGCTCCAGGTGCAAGGCCGGCAAGATCCTGCCAAGAAGGGAGATTTCTCAAAAGGGCGGGGGGGGGTTCGTGAGGGGTTTAGGAAAGTTAAGGCCCTGGGTTCTCTTTACGGGCCCATGCAAGTGTGACCTTCTTCTCAGATGCCGGCAGCGGAGGATGTGGTCGGTGTCTACCTTCCGGGCTTTCATCGCCACAGACAAGGGCTTAGAAGGATTTGTGGGAGTCTGGGTCTTGAGGGTGTCCTTGCATCTAGAACGTAGGGCGTCTTGCTGCATAGCGACAGTGGTTTCTACTGGGGAAGGAGTATTCGGGGCTGCCTCTGGGGATTGGAATTTGTACGGGTTTGTGGAGGCCTCTCGCGCTTAGCTGGGGGGGGGGGCGCTTTGGGGCATCCGGGGTTCTGGGCCTGTGTGCAGCTCCGCGACCACTTAGCCATTTTCTTGCTTTCCGGATCTATTTGTAGCTTTGCGGGCCTGTGTCGCGAGTGCAGACTGGAAAGTCGGTGGACGCAGGCATTTCCCAAAAGTTCGAAGCTTTGGAGCCGCCAATGACTCTGTGTGCATCTACAGACGTCAAAGGAAGGATTGCATAGCGCGGCCACGACCCGCGTTCAGTGGACAGCCTTGGCCTTCCTCTCCGCACCTTTGAAGCCTTGCATAATGAGATGCCAAGAATTCGGATGAACGCGCGATGCGGCTCATGTAACCAGATGCAATAGCGACTGACGTACGTTGAAACAAGGAAAAGTTGGGAGCGTCGAACGCCCTGGCGGTCCTTGCGCGACTCAAGACTCCTGGGCCCCTCATCCTCAAAGGCCCTTAACTCCCAAAGCCCGCCCTCAACCTCAAACCCAACCCTGTACCCCCAAGCCCAAAGCCCTAAGAAGCCCAATGAGCCCAGGGCCTTCGTGTCTTTGCACCCCGCCGCCTCGCCAGACGTATTAGTGGAGGGCCAGACCAAGCCAGGGTTTGGGGGAACGAACCTCCAGCATCCCAACTTAAATGTTTAATAATAGGGCGGTGGCTTTACGTTGTCTATTTTGGGGTTTGCAGTAGATAGGATTTTTCAGAGTTTACGGTAAGTTGAGGCTCAATCAGCGATTTTTCGCAGCCTGTTGTCCTCATCATCGTCGTCGTCAGCTTAACTATACGCAAGGATAACAACAGCAATAATTGCACCACCAGCACCACCACCACCAGCACCAGCACCACAACCAGCACCAGCAGCACCCGACGACGACCAAGAATACCTATAACAACAAATTCTAGTAGTAGCATTAGTAGTAGTAGTAGTAGTAGTAGTATTGCACTCGCTGCACCGTTTCTGATGCCTGGCGATGGGGACAGACATTAATGTCCGGCGGCTCGAGGCCGCTGTGCACTGTGGCACATCCACGGGAACAACAACTGTACTCATAAAGGAAAATAAAGCTTCAATCCATCTCATCGAGTACGATCCCGGAAAAGGGTAGTGATGCTCCAGCGACGGCTATTGGCACAGCTCCAGTGCTAGCGACGTGGTCGCCCGCATCCACGGGATGGGTATCCATTCCGTCATCATCATCCGAAATGAGATCAACCACTATCATGGCCATATTGGTCTCCGCATACCCTTGCCCCGGCCCAGGCTGAGCGCGTGAGGAACTGCTCAATGCAGACGCCGACCCCGCTTCTCCATAATGGCCTCGGGCGTTGGGTTGCACCAAGACTGTGTCGGAGTGAGCAGAGGAGCACACCCCGATATCAGTCTGCCTTGGCCCAGTATAGTGTGTCCCACCGATTCCACCAGCCGTTCCGGTTCGAATATGTGCCTGGCATCTGCTACTGTGTCTTTGGCCTCCAGTTCGAAAACAAGTAGAGCAACAGGAACGATATCCCCAATTGGCCTCTCGGCCACATTGCGCAGTTTGACAAACTCCTGGAGTCCAGGCGTGTGGTCCCGAATTCGCCAGCAGATTTTGCAGCGCCAAGCAGCGTTCCCCGTGTTGGGCCGGATTTAAGCTATTGCATAACGAACAGCAATGTCTATGTCGTCTCCCCAAAATCTGAAAATTGCATCCAGGAGTCCTGCATGTGCGTCTAGCCATTGCCATTTCCGCCCTTTCCGCTGGCCCGCCACGTATGGCCAAGCAGCCAGCCAGTACCACCGTCAGCCACACCGTCACCTCGCCCCTGTTGTCCTGACAAAGACCGTGGTTGTGAAAAAGCAGTGCAGTCACAGCTCTGGTTGGCCTCCGAAGCGCTAGGCGAAAACGGGCAACGCCGAACATGCACGGACACCTGAGCGCCACGCACGGAAGGGGAGAATGGCAAAGGCATGTGTGACTCTCGCTGGCACAAGCAACTGCAGAGCAATTCCGTTTTTGCTGAACCAGTCATCAGCGTGAACCCCATTGCTGCGGGGGGGGGGCCCGGCACGAATGCCCATGCGACCACGCCCCTTCGCGCAGTGACCTAAACCTAAAAGAACCACTAAGGGACAAAGGAGGGAGGGGGCGGCAGAAAAGGAGAGGCCTAAGCATCTTCAAAGAGATGGTAGGGTGCAGGTGGCAGCATCCATCTTTCAGTCTACCACCTCTATCTCCGACTTTGACTTAACCTCCCTTGCAGGAATCGCCCGTGGCGGGCAGAACCCGAGGTCGTGAAGCTTGCTGACATGCTTCTGGCTCAAACTCTCATATTGTCCGATGACATAGGCGATGAGGACCAGTCTATCCCCAAATGTGGAGGGCTCCGTGCAGTGCGGATGGCTGAACGTGGGCAGCAGATAGGCCCGAGCGGAAACATCCAGTCGATGCCCCGTAGCAGCCAGCGATCTACCAGGCCCGGTCCAGGGCATTCCTCGGGAGCTCTGAATCCACATATGCCCTTGGCAGTGATGAGATAATCCAAGCACCAAGCTGCAGAATGGAGCATTCTGCTTGTCAACGTGCAATCCCGCCACATTGTTGACTGTGATAACCACAGTGGTCCATACATGACCAGAGTGGCTGTTGCAGATCAACATGTTGATAAGGCGAAGGGCTGAGCCGAACTGCTCCGTCTGCTTGCAGAGTCCAACGAATCCTCTGTGACCATAAGCCCCGGCTGCGAACTGCTGCTGCAGTTTTTCCTGGTGCTGTCTTTTGACTTCCCGAAACGGCAGCAGGCTAACCACGTGTCGTACTGCAGACCAAAGCGATCCAGAGCCGTTCAGAAGATAATTGGCAGCGGCAAACTCCGCCTCGTGCATCTCCTCCTGAGGCGGCGTCAGCAACGGCGGAAAGCTGATACTGTCCGTGCCCGGCAGGTGTCGCCCTAGCGCAGCGGCATACTGCTGGAATTGTTCCAGCTCCGCTGGCGGGAGGAGTCGGCCGGCCATATAGCACAACTCATTCGTTGAGGCCATCGTCAGACTTGGAGGCACGTTGCGCCCCACAGTCATGGCTAGGCTATGCAGCGCATTGAGCAACAACATTTCTTCCAGCGAGTCATAATAGATGTGCCCGGGCAGAGCGAGCTCACGACACAAATCATCCAGGGCGTTCTCTATCATGGTTACTGGGCAAAGGGAACCGGACGTAGCGGCGGGATGGGCGTACAGCCAGCGGCTAGACCCGAACGGCAGCGTCACACGCAGCTGAGACACATTTGCTGATGCAAGCAGACGCAAACGGCATGCAATAGACCAAGGGCCGCGCCACGGCCGCAGCACGACCAGGACGCGCAGGCTAAAACAACCCTCTCTGAGGCGAAAAGGCATGAGAATGGAAGCAAGCTTACAAGCAGTGGCATGTGCCACTAGCAGGTCATTAACAAACTGGAAGAAAACGAGCTGTGGGCTTTATGTCGCGGGCAGCAATGCAGTTGCGCTTCGGCAAGCAGGTATACCTGAGAATGATCCTGCCCAGGAGCCCCATGCAGACCGCGACAGAGCGAGGGTGGCGCGGCCCGGCACGAATGCCCATGCGGCCTACGCCCCCCCTGGATCTCTCAAGAAACCCAGAAGATAGACATTCTCGGAAATGTGCTTAACCTCCTTAGGCCTCGTCTGTCGCGGTTTGCGATTATCATCACAAATTCGGTACGACCAAAGCGGCGTACAAGGCTTGGGGCTGGATGAAGCAGCAGTCTTTGTGACGGCGGGTACACAGAGTACAGCCTGGTAGTGCCCCGAGTCAAGTTGATGGCCTGTGTGAAAGACACAGCTGATTAAGCGGTAGGTTTCAGTGCGCGTATCCAGCCCCGTGGGGCCCAGAAAAACCGGGAAGCCGATCCGCTCACCCGGCCTGCACGTCACAGGAGACGTGCACTTCCGAAGACCCTCAGCCACCCTTTCATACCGCTTAAGTTGCAGAACCAACACCCCCGTGGGCAGGTACAGGCCATGCACTGCGTGCTGCGTTGCCCATGCATCAACTGCGGACTGCAGATCCGGGCCTTGGACCTCCAATGAAAGTGGCGCAAGCAGCGGGCCTGAATCCACGGTCATGTCAGGATTAGACAGCCTAGCCTGCCATTCCCCGCCGAATCCCGGGGGCGAGGCATAAGCCAGCAGATGCGCACAGAAAGATCCCGCATCCTGCTGCCGATGCAACTGTGGCCAGTTGCTCAGTATCGGCATCCACGGCAGACTACCCGGAAGCAAGTGTTTACCTGAGGCAATGGCTTTCTGCAAGGCCACCGCGGCCTTTCCGTAGCAGTCCTTAGGCCTGTCAGCACACGCCCCAAGCCAGGCTATTGCCTGTGCAACTGCGTTGAGATAGCAGATATTACCGCTATTGCCCAAGAGGGTGACAGGCGTAGCCGGGAACCCTGTTGTGCGTAACACAAGCCCCGCCTACTTCTGCTCTTCGTCCGCCTGGTTGGACTTGTCCGCACGCTTGTCCGCATACTGGTTGCTGCGATTCCAGGTCTGCTCGCGTGCCGTCCAGTCCGTATACGGAACCGCAAGGTATGCCTGTTCCAGCTCCTTCATGAGGGGCTGCTTCTGACCCCGATCCGGGCGCAGACGGAGGCCCGCAAGCTTGAGGCACGCACAGCCCGACAGCGCCATCAGAGCCTCGTGGCATCGGCCCGCCTGTGTCTGTCGCAGGGAGAGCGACAACAAGAAGGGCACCACTTCGCCCTTGGGATCCTTGGCCAGGGGCCGCGTCGACCTGAAACGGGTCAGGACATTGGGCAGCACCACCATCTCCTGTATAGCGTCTGCACATGGGTTAAGGCGGCTGTGTGAGTCAACGGTGGCGTGTCGCATTGCTCCTGGGCTTTCGTGTCCGGGTTCCATCGGAAGTAGCGATAGACGGGATTCAGCCGAGTGGAGCCCTCTGCCATCCAGCCGATGTTGATACACCGTGCCAGCTGCTCGTCCGACTCCACTGTCTTGACCATACGATCCTGGATCTCCCCAAGGAGAGCAAGCATCAACATCACCCGTAGGCTGGCCGTGACTTTCTTGGCAGTGAACTTCTCGTGCCACTGCTCGGCTGTCAGTTTCATCAGCTCGTAGACCCCCTCCGACATCACGTCCATGAAGAGCATGAAATTGGTATCGATGCGGATGCGAGCCAATTCCTCCTCGTGCCTGGTCACCATTTTGACCAGCGTTTGGAGGAGGTGCTGTGTCGCCAGGTCCGGGAGCTTGCCTCCGCTCCGGCTGGCCGCTTCCGCCCAGGGATCCTCCTGGCTGCTCCTGGAGTTCCCCCACCAATTCTTGTCCGAGCCGTGAGCCTCCTTCCAGCCTTTCCCAGACATGCCCTTGTGCTGGCCCCTGTGAAACTTCGTCGCTGGCTCCTTGGGATCCTCCTCCTCGTCCCTCTCCGACTTTCGTGCCGGACCGCCAGCCGAGAAGGGTGTGGCACTTCCCAGCACCTCCCGAAGCTGTGCCTGGGCATCCCGGGACTGGTCGATCTCCATCTGCTCCGCTGCAGCCATAGTCCTCACGTGCAATGATTTCTGCAAGCGATGCCTGAAAGATTGCGCTACAACGTTTGTGATGCGTGCGAACGTCCTGAACCTTGATGCCACAGTAAGCGCACGGGACAGCTACGGATAAAGCAAGGCTAGAGCACCTTGAGGCGGCGCGGTCCTTATGCTTCCATGCCTCAGGGTGCATTAGCCGAATGTGTTGCTTGACCCCGGGTCCCGACATTGAAACCCATTGCCCGCAAAGGACGCAATATGTGCGCAAAGACTGCCTGTAAACGGAATCATGAAGCACCTGTTTCCAGCTTGGGAGCAGCTGTGCGCGAAATTCAGGCAGCTCAATGAGTGGCTTGGCTTCCGGTGCTGCAGGAGAGGCCCGGCACGGATGCCCCTGCGGCCTCTCCCCCGTAGAAGGTTCCATCCCCTCTGCAGGCTTGTCCACGCAACCGGAATGATGGCCATGGAGGACTATACAGGACCGGCGGATATGCTTGCGAAAGCCCTCTACCCTTGTGAACTGCTTTCCACAATGCTTGCAATGCGGCATGCCGTCTACCATGTGCTGGTGCCATTTAGACAGCGAGGCTTCGGCGGCCCCAGGTTCGACCCCATGGACCCTTTTCATGTGTCTACGAACCTGTCCCATGCTTGTAAAGTACTGTCCGCACCTTTCGCAAGCGACTGCCCTCACACAAGCTGCGTTACGTATGCCATGGGAGCTGCCAGCCTGCATTTCCGCTGTCTGACGCAGCCAATACCATTGTTCAAGGAACCACTGGCTACACTCAACATCAGAGCAGCGCTTACTGCGACCCAGATACAACTTTACGAGCATTTGGCGAATTGACTTAACCCCCATTCGAACCCTTAGGGCGTGGCTGTGCTCATGCCAGAGGTGTGCAGGGCTCTTTGCAATGCCACGCAGGCCCTTGGCATCCTGTGCCTCGAGTTTCCGTAGTACACTTGGTGTCACTCCTACTGCATGCAAACCATACAGAATCGAACTCCGCACGCAGGCTTGATACAGTACAGCACGCTGTCTAAGTCGTAACCCAGCGCTATGAAGAACCCTGAGGAGGCGATGCCGGACTTGCGCGCCGGCACGCAAACGGTGGCGACACGTCTGCATTTCATAATTCCCAAGGGACGCCGTAACCCCCAAGTAGGTAAAGCTGCTGACTCGAGGTAGATGGATAGGATCAGACGGGGTCCCCACACTAACAGTAAAACCGTCTTGGGCCCTATGCAGATGTGCCTTGAGGCAGCGCTTGCCTGTCGCGCCTTGGAGTTGAATGATCAACTGTGACTTCGCCGCATTGACCTGCATGCCTGTTTCCTTAAGGAGTTTGAAGGTGGCACGAATACATTTGCACATATATTCGAGGTCAGCTGTGTTTTGTATCAGCCACTGCAACAGGGAATCGTCTGCATAGAGTGTGATAAACTCATCCGCCCATGCTTTGCCTACGCGAAGACAGAGTTCATCATAAAGCCACCCCGTGAAAATGGCAAACAACAGTGGCGACAAGGAGCATCCTTGTCTGATACCGCGCTGCATCGGGAAATGACGCTCTTGCTCTCCTATTTTGACGCTATATCGGCATGCCTGGTGAATGTCAAGAATGAGGTCGTGAAGATCTTGCGGGACAGACGCACTGTGCAGCGAGGCCGACAGTGCCCAACGCGGCACCATGTCGAACGCTCGGCTGAGGTCGATCGACAAGACTGCTCCTCCTCTGCAAGGATGCTCCCCTAAACCCGCACGCCTATCCTGAACCGACCGAATCCCACTACGCATCATATCCCGAATTCTAGAACATCTGCGAAAGACCCTGTGAATCGCCTGGTCAATCGACCTGCCCTCGACATAAGCAAACTGCGGCTTTGACATCAAGAATGGCTTGACAATCTCCATCAGCCGTCCCTTGACCAGGTTAGCTAGCAACTTGCTGGAGGGATCCTGAAGTCCGAGGGGCCTAAGGTCCTGGGGTCTTCTGGATGGTTTACCAGGCTTGGGAAGTAAGGAAAGGCTACAGTCGGTCATGGCACTGGGCAAGCTGCTGGTGGAGCGCATGCAGTCACAAAACTGTTGCAGGAAAAAGTCGGCAAAAGCCCCCGGCGAGAGCTGCCAGACCTCCGCCATCACGCTGGCGTCCGGCACAGCTTTCCGCGGTTTCAATGCCTGTATAGCCTTGATAACCTCCTGTGGCGTAAACTCAGGATCAGTATGGGTGCTACTGTAGCCTTCAAACGCGGAAGCTGAGAATGCCGCAGCGAAATACTGATGGACTTCTTGCAGCTGCTGTGCCTTTGAAAGTAATTGCCCCTGGGGGCCGCGGATCCTGACTGCTTCACGCCGGCGTTTGGGAGCGATGGCTTGCACCACGGCATACACAGCGCGATAGTCATGCCTGTTTGCAGCCTCCTGAGCATTTTGGATTTGAGTTTGCAGCCACTGCCGCCGTGCAAATCGGCTCGCCCGCCTCAGGGCACGCCAGGAGCGCATAAATCTAGCATACCTTTTCCAGGCCTCCACCACATGCCAGATGTTTCTACGGCGGCCTAGCCTAGGAACCCGACGCATAGCTTTGTGCCACTGCCACATTTCCCGAATACGATGCACAACCAGTTCATGTTCACCTGCTCTGGCGCGCCTGACCTGCCGGGCAGGGAAAAACTGTCGACACTTAGCCAGCAATCTCTTGTTGAGCTGTGGCAACGTGAGATGCCCCACCGCCCCGGCGACGACTTGCTCCACCTCCAACTTGAAAGTCATAGCTACCTCGCCTCCTTGCGCTACGGCTTGTTGCAAAGCGGCTTTATCGTACCGAAGCACAGGCATCTTATGCCTAGCAAGCCACCATCCCGCAACCCAAGGAATACTAGCTAAGACAGGTTTGTGTCTAGGACCATGATGCCACGGGGCCATATTATGTTCGGTGGGTTTGGCACGACGGGACTCCTGATCAGCGGCATTCCGTCGAGTGAGGAGGAAATCAATTTGCGAGGACTGCTGCCCGTTAACATACGTAGCACAGAAGGAAGCACGTGCAGGGCCCCAAGTATTAAGCGCGCACAGCTTATGCGTCTGTAAGAGTGCCGCGAACTCCGCATCCTGCTTGTTGCTACTTATTCTATGTACACCCTTCCCAACCAGGCCGCGTTCAGGAGCAACCCCAGTGTTAAAATCACCCCCTACAACCAGCAGGTTGCGTGCTGGGACAGTATGCAGCGCCCGGCTCAGTGCATTCCAGACCTGTGCTCGTTGCGTCTCCCTGTGCTCCGGAAAGGCTTCATTACGTACCCACTGATAAACACAAAAGAGATCCAAGCTAGCCTTGTCTCCCTCACACCTAATCTGAAGCACTCGCCCTGAAGACCACGTACAAAACGAGATGTTATCAGGCACAGCGACTTTATGCGAGATAACAGCTGCCACCCCACTGTGGCGGTTCCGCGCATCTGGCGCCACCACGAAAGACCACCCAGGGATGCTCCACGTTGACTCGTCTCTGCCTAAACCGTGATGGATTTCCTGTAGCAGGATGATGTCTGCTTCTCGTTGTTCTCGGAGCCACCGGCAAAACAGGTCGTAGAGCTCCGATGTAACACCCCCCACGTTATATGAGAGAATCCGTAAGCGGTGCTCGGCCACGCGCTGTCTCTGCGTGGTGCTCCGAGGAGGCGTCGAAACCGCCCTGGGCCGCTCAGAAAAGGTACCTTGTCTAAGGCCTTGTAGGTCCCTGGAGGTGCACCAGCGCCCACGATAGCGTGTGCCCCCCGCCTTGGCAGCCCGGCGACACGCTCGGGCATACGCCCGTTTTCGCTTCCAGTCAAAAGTAACTGTTGTCGAATCCCCTCCAAAAGATTTCGCCACACTATGTGCAGCTCCCGAGTGCGTCTTGGACTCGCACCCAACCCTCGGGTCAAACTCCCTGTCTGGAATATCTGGATCAGCCATATTGACAGGAGCTCGCGGGATTTGGGACCCGCGCGGCCAGAGCTGTGTTCCAAAATTCAAGCAGACGCTGTGACACAGGCAATACAGAAAAAGCTTGCCAGCCATGAACCCTCAAGAGGAAACCTACACAGACGCCTTCCGTGCTCCAGCCGAGACCCTTAGTAGTAGTAGTAG
>CAJNJA010081253.1:0-20911 GCA_905231915.1 Symbiodinium necroappetens | reverse complement strand
CCGTTATACTATCTATATATTATTATTATTATCATTATTATTATTATTTTTATTATTATTTTTTTTTTTATTATTATTGTTATTATTATTATTACTACTACTACTACTACTACTAGTATTATTATTATTACTACTACTACTACTACTACTACGATTACTACTGACCCCAGGCCAAGTGGGTGACAAAAAACGTTGACCCCAGTCGGCAAAGCAACTTCAAGGGGCGGGGGTTATTCATGTGACCCCCACGTTACACCCCGACTGCGGCATGCCTGCTTGCAGTGATTGAAAGCTACTTGTCCCCAGTGGCTGACAAAATCGAGTTCATGCGTGAACAGCCGCTTTGAGCTCGTGGTTGCTGCTGGCCCGAGTTGGTGTCGCAGTGGCCCGCAATGACCCGGCAGGATTCAACGACAAAGAAAAGAGAACACGAAGCTGCAAAACGAATGCTGCTGCCTTATTTATGCCTTACGTACTCAGAAACGAATCGGCACTGGGTCTACATAGTTCTGAGAACACGGCGACGTCGGCATGGAGGATGACGAGAATTCACTAGCCTCGCCCTTCCACACAGCAGCACAACAGTTCCTAATGGATCATGCAACAGCACCTGGCCACACCGGCGCGGTGCTGTGCAGGAACAGCTTGGAGATAGATGTATCAATGCCCTGTACCACACTTGGCCAAGCTGGGATGTCGCTTCCGCTGGGGAACGTGGTGTTTTGATCTTGTCGTCGCCACGAGCGATCAACCACAGGCGGACATCCCATTCCTGTCCTCTTAAGAGGATATGCTGGCTCTGCTCAAAGTCTAAGTCTGCAGGCGCAGTCAAGATCCATCTTCAACTCCAGCTCATCGACTTCACTTGCGAACATGCTTCGCAGGCAGCCGAGAAAGTCCAAGTGCGTTGTTCACGCGCCGCTCGTCGACAGTGCGTTGTGTTCCGCGCAACGTGGATGGGGAACTGGCGGTTGGGAGTTTGCTGTGCAGACGACTGGGAGCGTGAAATCCTCATCTCACCACACTGACCAGTGCTGGTGTAGTGTGGACGGTTGCAAACCCTGCCACAAGAGCTTTCCACAACAACTTACAACTTTCTCTTCTGCCTGCCGATTTTCCCTGCTTCAGATCTGCCGTGTAACTCGTGGCAGGAGATGTTGGACAGCGATGGGTTCGAGTTACTGTGGCAGCAGGCGGGTCACTACTGCAATGGCCACCTTGTGTCTGTTGGCAATGCAGTGGAAGATAGCCATGCATGATCGGACGTGCAGCGTAACACGTGACAGAGCTGACCTCGGCGGACGCACAGCTGCAGTCCGAGGACAATACACGAATGGAGGTCAAGAGGGATCCGAGCTGCCGCGTCTTCGAGTATCGACTTGCAATCCGGCCAAAAGAAGTTGACATTTCGGACAGCTGGTGGAATCCAGGGCAACAGCTGGGCAACTGCGGGAAGCTCCAAGGTAATTGATCTGGAGCAACCGCTGAGCCAGGCTGCGGCCCATCGGGACATCGCAGAATGCTTGTTTCCCCGGTTCCACTGGCAGCCGTCGGCAGCCTGTCGGCAGGCCATGTCCCACTTTGAGGAGGTGGACCTCATACACAAGGCTCCTTGGAGCTTTTTGATGTCGGGCGCTTCACTCGCGAGGGGGACTTCAGGTCGGGTTCTGTACGAAGTGAGCATCTTTGTCGTGGCCGCTGGGTAACGAGAGAAGTCCTTTGTTTGTCTCTTAGGCTGTAGTTTCTCTCCAGGCATCATTCAGCAGCAGTTGTTTGGCCAGTCCTGCCGTGACACAGCCAAGACCAGGCTACACCGTACACTGCAGGCAGCTTAGGATACCTAGAAAGCTTCTATGACATTCTGTGACCCGTTCTGTGATGTACTGTCTAATCATCTAGTCTCGATCGATGTCGCCGGCAGCTGCCCCCTCGTCAATGCAAAGTCTTCCGTGGTAAGGCTTACAAACACACGGCCCTTGAAAGGTTCAGAAGCAGCTGTGCCAGCCCGTGAGAACTCTGGGCAGCGCATCTCCTTGGCAAAAGGTGGGTGGGAATCAGTTGTGTTGAGGGCATGTCATGTGACCGACGTCATGTTCAATCATGCTCAGGCGAGTCCACAAGCTTCAAGTGTTGTCAGGTTTCCGATGTCTGATGGGGCATGAGTAGTGATGAGCTGGACTTGCCAGGTGTACATGATGTGCTTCAATATTGCGGTCTTGCGGATCGAGGTGCTGCATGCACCTTGTCTTAAAGATAGAAAGTGAGCAATGCTATGGAAATCCGTAAAGGGACTCGGCACTGCGACACTTCCCTGCATAGGTGTTTACCTGCCTGTGGAAGCTCTCAGGAGCTGTTCCGATACAGGGATGAGACGAACGGCTTTATCTTGGAAGGCATCCGCACAGAATTTGACCAGACAGCCTTGGATGCAACTCGACCGAAATCACCGAAGTTCACAGGGCCGAAGAGCTGCGACATTGCATCGGCAGGTAACTGCTGTTTCAGGTCGGTGGGAGCTAGGTATCGTGCAGGGCAGGAACGCGTGGGGCGATCCTGCCTGATCTTGGTGCTCGATAGCATGTGTGAAGAGGCCGGAGCATGTAAGGTCCCAGCGAAGTCCTGGCGCGCCATCCGGCCGTGGAGCATCACAGCAAATCTCTGGAAGCCGCATGAGGTGAGTCAGTCTGAGTGCTCTTCCGAAAACAGCCTCACGGCTTGTGGCATTGGGAACTGTCAGCACGTTGCTCCCATCGTCTGCGAAAGATGCGAGTCGGCCACGTGCTGGATGTCCTCTCTTAGTTAGGGAAGAACGATTCCGGTTCATCAGGTTTGTAGAGGTTGTCGGAGTTTCAGGGTCCTAAGATGTTGTCCGAGGATTGAAGATGGCAAGACCCAATATAGGTCGCAACACCCCACAACATGCACAAAACTATAGTCAGGTCTCGATTGACAGCAGGCTCTCTCCCTCTCTCTTGCACGTTGGTCTGGCGTCAGGATGGATCTGGCAGGACTACCTTCGTCCATGTGTCTCGCGCCTGGACTGCTAAGGCTAAGGCTTAAGCGATGGTGTGAATCTTGAGCCATTGCTGCTGCAGAGTCGTTGGTCTGTCTTGTCTTTGTTTCAGGTGCTGAAGCCGGGATGACATTGGCATCTTGGGTTCCTCGATACCGCAATATACGGAATAGCAGCGGAGCAGAAAGCTTGGAACTCTAGGAGGTAACGGCAAGCAGAAGCTCTTGCATTGTCTTTCATCCTATCACGTGTCAAGAAATGGCCGAGAGGTGTTGCTTTGTTCACATGTGTTGGTGCCCGGCCCGATCGGCTTCACACACACGCGCACGCACACCCACACACACACACACACACACTGACTGTGATTGCAGTTTATGCAGACGTATTGGTAGAAGTAGTAGTAGCAGCCGTGGTAGCAGCAGTGTAGCAGTAGGTGCACACCCCTGTCCTCGGACTCACAACAGGAACTGACGGTGAAAACAATTCAAAAGCTGCCTACTTGTGAGCCATTTGCTGAGACCACTTAGGACTTGGTCATAAAGGAAAACTTTAGGAGACGTTATAAAGATGTAAGATCCCTGACGGAGTCGCATTTCCCTGCTGGTCATTACATCGTGGAAACAGTGTTTGCGGTCAAAATAACGGGCAGCGTTAGAGGGCACTGAACAAACACTGAAATTCTGCAATGAACGGCAAGATGCACCTGCTGGTATTGCGAAAAAAATAGCTTCAGCCTGCCTGAGGCCCTGCCATGAAATCCCAAAAGCAACCCCGTGCTAGAGAGACCTTAGCTTCGCTGCATTGCAACCTCATGGCTCAAGAATGTGCATTCGCACTATTCGAACTCTCGGTGTTTTGCCTGGAGTACGTCAAGCCAGTTCCCGCTGCAAAGGCTCACGCACTCGAGAGCACTGGAGTCAAAAGACCAAAGCGAGTGAGCGTTGTGCATTGATCAGGGAGCTGAGATTGGAACCTGAATATTACGTGTACACTACATCTTCTACATCAACAAGCTCACAGTGGGGGGGGCATGTTCGATACCAAGCCCGCACGCAACTTCTACTACCACGACGACTATTACTATCTCTGCTGCTACTGCTACTGCTACACTGCTGCACGGCTACTGCTACTACCACTACTACCACTGGCACTACCACCTAATCACTGCTGCTGCGTCTAGTAATTCGTAGTACTAGTACTAGTACTAGTATTAATATATTTATTATTGTTATTACTACTACTATTATTACTACTACTACTCCTACTACTCGTTCTACTCGGCTCTCGCGCCATTTTGGCTCAAGTTTCGGCTCGAGAACGACGTTCGGTGGGGAGCCTTGCTCCGCTGCATCACATAGGGAGGCTCCGTTACTTGAGACTCGCCTGTTTCGCCTGGTCTTCTTGAACCTTGAACCTCTGTCCTTCTCACGCATTGTCTGTCGGTAGAAAACTCCTTGCTTCTGCGCACTACTGCACTGCACTGCCTGTTTCCTTGCCACTGAGCTGTTGTATATACTGCCATGTACCTACTTGCCCCTGCGCCTCGGGGCCGACTGCCTCTGCGTGCACAGGGCGGGGGGCGTCTTCACAAGGGCGGGGCGGAGGGATGCCGAATGCACTATTACTACGGAGCGGTAAGAAATGGATTTGGATGCAGATGCTGATGAGGAGTTCGGGGGTGACGACGATGATGATACGAGCACTGTTCCAGGGTTTCCCCGCGAGCCGAGAAATGGACACCCTCGCCCAAGAAATGTCCAAATTTGCTTTGGGATGTGGGGACCCCCCCCCACCAACTCCCCCCCCAACCTACTCCCTTGCCTTCGTCGCGTTTTGTCTTGGTATCCCGCTGCACCTGATCGCCCCCCTCCTTGACCCTTGTCTTTAACTCCCGCCTGTGAGCCTCCCTAATCGATGTGGTTTCACCATCCCCACGCGATCTCATGGCACCCCAAACATGGCCTCCTAGTGATCCCTGGCATTCCAACAGGAGCTCCCTGCCCTGCAACACGTCCGGTGAATACAGAGAAATTCGATCGCTGCAAAACGGTTGCCCAGAGCTGGTTGGCGATTGCGAGAAACAGAGATAGACGCATACAGCTTTGGGGCAGGCTGCTGCTTCCCGGATGATGTCTGGCTTTGAAAAGACGTGGATGCTCAGTGAAGTCCCGAGATGCCTGAAGAAAGGGGCTGCATCGAACTGCTACTTCGGACCTGCCAGGCGACTACAAGTGCAGACGAAGACTGCCGGTGGTACACGGCAGTTGAGGACACTGTGGTGGACCAGTGTCGGCAAGAGTCGAGTATTCACCGTGGCAGGTGATGCCCGGTGTGTTGGGGCCACGATGGCTCCTGGCCCTCGCAGGGAGCATGCATGTACATGCATGTACAACGACTACAAGAGCTCCCACGTGAGGTCTGGCGAAGGCTACCTCTTGATTTATCACACATGCTACCCCGTGGGATGTGACAGTGATACTGACCTTGCCCAACGCCGTAGAGGAACCCTCTAGTGCGGGCGCTGTTGCAGTGCACCGCGAGGCGATGAAAGAAGCTTGACCAAAAACCTCACTGCCTGCCATGCGACACGGGGGAAGTTAGGACTGTCGCAACTCGCTCAGAGTTGCTGTACTATCAAACATGCGCATGAGCATCTGGTGTACAGGAGATTTGGTCCCTTCACACGTTTCCCCCCGTCCAACCCAATGGGTGCGGGGAAACGGTGCATGGCGCTGTCTCGTGAGTGAGAGAAGACAACCCAACTTCAATTTGAGATTATGAGAAGGCCATAAAGTTGGGGTTGGGTGGCTGTTTGTTTGTGAGCCTTTAATGAACAGTTTTTCGACGATCGTGCGTCTACCGTGACAACAAAGATGGCCTCCTTAGCAGACTGACCATATTAAGAGGATGCGTTGAGCGCCAACAATTCAAACACTGCATTCACGATGATTTCCCCTTCAAGCTGTCAGGACCGGATAAGTAGGGTGGGTAGCTGTTGTGATCCTTTTAACAAGGGTTTGTGTGTCCTATCTCTCAGTCTTGGTAGTTGTGTTGGCCGTGACAGTAACTAGCAACAGTAGGGTGTGCTCCTTTACAATGAGGCCTCCTCATGAGGACTTACTGGGGTTGGGAGTTCTTAGTCTTATCGTTTGTGAGCTTTCTTTGCTGAGAGGTGACCTTGTGGAACACGGAGCATACGCACAAGATACGTGGTACACCACTAATTCAATATGCCCTGCCTTGTATATGAATGCAAGTCACTGATAAAATATTGATGGTCGTGTTTGAAAGCTCCTTGTCAATGTCTGGCATGAGCCTGCGTGATCGCCTTGAGTTCAGGTTGGTATCTGTTGGTTAGCCTACAAAAAGGTTTTTCCCCTTGCTCGCTGGTCTTGCTGAAGCACATGAGTGATCACACCCGTTCAAATTAGTATCACGGCAGCTTGCCACTGCACGTCGACATGGATGCAAAACAAGTGCAAGTTAGTTGACGTGTGACTTTTCCCCGGAGATGTGGTCTGCCAGAGGATTCCTTTTTGGCGTTTTTGTTGCTTCGCAAGGCTAGACTACATTGCTGGATTCGTGGATCGTCAAGACCCCACAGTGCTGTCGACGGCGTGCCAAGTGGGTGACAAAACAAGTACTGCTACTACTCGTCCTCTGCCTGCTGCTGCTGGTGCTACTGCGGCTGCTACACTTCACTACAACTATAACAATAACTGACAACAACAATTACTACGACGACGACGACGACTACTGCTGCTGCTGCTACTACTACTACTACTACTGCTACTACTACTACTACGACGACGACTACTTCTACGTCTACTTCTACTCCTGCTCCTACTGCTACTGCTATTACTACTGCTGCTGCTGCTGCTGCTGCTTCTACTTCTACTTCCACGGCTACTACTGCTGCGACTGCAAGACTGTTGCCACTACTGCTACCAACACCGCCACGAAAGACCAACTTTGGATACAAGTTGTTTTGGCTGGCTTTATTTCTACTGCCCCACCGCGTTTGGGAATCGTTGAGGCCGGTGTGTAGCAGCCGGGTGGAAGCAGACGTGGTGTCACACGAGGAATGCTACTGCTTCATCTAGTGTGATGATGGTTAGCAAAATTGATCTCCGAAAAGGGAGCTCTGAGGGAACTGACATAGCTGAGATGCTGGACACGGCGGCATACTATGTGGCTCGCGGCTTTGCATCGGATGTCAACAAAGCCGCTGCTCATCTGTAATTTGCTGTGAGTTGGATGCTGAATTGACCCATGCGCATTCTGCCCGCTATTTCCGCCGGTTTTCCGGCCAGGCTTTCGAAGCTTCGCTGCCGGGAAGCCCATGGATGGAGCGCATGCAAGCCGACAAGGACGTAAAATCTTGCTCGAAAGCTGGAGTTGAAACAGAAACCTTCCTTGGCTTCTACCCTTTTGATTCAAGGATGATTTCATGATGTCTTGTAGCTCTCGGTTGGTTGAACTACAACATCATTGCCATGACTGCGTGGGCACGGCTAAGGCGTCTAAACGTTGCAATCAGCATGGCGCCTCATGCTATCTACTGTTTGCTTCGGAGATGCTGCAGGCCGTCCAAAGCGGCGAGGAGCTCCCCCACAAAACCCACATGCACTTCCACGTGTGACTGCCATACTAAAATCCCATAAGCATCAGCCGCAACATCAAAATGACTGCCCGTGCTGTGTCGGCAGATGATCGAGTGTTGTGATGGAAGTTTTCTCTGGTATGACTCCGATGTGTGCATCCTTGTTATACAGACCCAGCGATAGCGATGCCAGAGGTCGAGCGCTCGACCCAAAAACCATAATATGCGAAATTTTAAATCCAAGAGCCCATACCCTACAAGCTCCCAAGCACAAAAGCGCAAGCCCTGCGGGTGCTGTACTACTTCAACTTCATGATTTCTGGTCGAAGACTCTTGGGTTCAGGCTTCCTACTGCACAGCGACGGGAAAAGGAACACCAACCACGGACATCGCAGCAACGGCAATGGTAGCAGCATCAACGGCAACAACAACATCAGGAGCGGCTGCAACCGCAGCATGTCGGCAGCACCAACAGACATAATACCGTTCTCGACACTTCTTGAGCCACTCATACATTAATTGTGGTTTTGGATGGTATTGTTTCGGTTCCGCGGCCCCCACTCAAAAGCAAGCAAGTGGGGTTTGACCCATTGTGCGAGCAGGGTGTAAAGGGAAGCGACAGCTTGAAGTCCATTCGCGAAACTGGACCACGGCAGGATAGACATCGGGGGCCCTAGGGGTAACACCAGCCTTCTGTTTATAGTCCATCAGAATGCGATAGGGGGAGAAATAGTCCATCAGAAGAAGACATCTCTGATACTTGTCGTTGACAGTTCTAGCGCATATGCTGCAGAAGACTGCTTGCAGTCCAACTCCAAACTGCCATGACCTTGTGCCGGAGGCGTGAAGCAACATTTGCACAGAGAACGAGCACTTACGTAAGGACAGCTAGCAACTGCACGGATCAAGCTTGGGAGTCGTCTGAAAGGTGCATGGAGACATGGAGACGTAAATAAGGTTCCGGTGCTTAAGGGCCATCTTCACGTATGCACAGCGTATGAGTGGAAGTTGATGCTGATACACGTTGCTAGCAACTATTTCAAGCCAGACAAGACTTGCGCTCCAGAGGCCAGATGTCGCAGTGATTGGCAGCAATCTCAACCAGAGCACCAGTTCCACTCGCTTCCACTTCAGGAGTTCAAGCGTGTTTGACTCTCCTTTCAGCTTCCTTGTATTTCCCTCAGCTACCAAGTCCGCTTCCAAATTCCAACGGGAGCAGCACATTCTGATGGACACCACTGAATAGCCAATGTCAAGACCTACGATACTCGCTTGCCAAGACCATCAAAATTAAATAGGGACAGCGATTTCTCGTTGAAGTTCTCCATGGTGAAAGAGGGTCTGCCCTTTCCAGGCGCAGCACCTGCGCACCCACAGCCACGCACGCACGCCCACGCATGCCGCGCACGTGCCCACGCCCGCACATGCGCCAACAGATCGCCTGAATTTTGTCTTTTGCCACCGCCCCTTTGTGTCCTAGCAAGATACACATGCAAGACCACTGCGCGGCAAGTCTCTGTAAATATTGTAAATGCTACAGTTCTGGCTAGGCATGTCAGCACAACTTGGCAGGACGGCTTCTATCACGAGCTGCAGAAGATTGAGAAAATGAGAAGCCCTGTGCCTTGGGATAGTCGTTCCTTGGACTATCTTGGGCTCATAACAACAACTTTCCCACATTGCAGGCGTTGTCTGCCATTTCTCCATCTTTCACTGCTCTTTTGCCATGCAGAAGCAAGTTTTTGCAAGTTTTTGCAGCCGAGAGAGAGAGCGAGAGACTCAAATAGAATGCAAGTGGACCGCCGTAAACCCATGCTGATTGGGTGTGCACGTGTCATTGTACGTCTGTCACACTCTCGTTTTCGTATTTTTTTATGGCATGAGCCTCTTCGCAAACTACAATCGTTCTTCACTCTCCGAAAGCCCCAGTAAAACATTGGGGTGGGCAGTTTGCCCGGGGACCTTGACCGGTCTCTATGCCCTGGAGAGAGAGAGAGAGAGAGAGAGAGAGAGAGAGACTCAAATAGGCGGGACTATGGGTTGTGCCATGTGTACAAGCCGGACTGCAGTACTGCAGACTACTCTCTCTGGCCTTAAGTTTCATGCTGACGAGATCGACGGACATGCATAGTGCGGTAATTAGCGTGCGGCGAGGCTGCTCCAGTGCCTAGGCCCGAGCGCGATGCAAGCAGAAACGTCAGTTTACTCCGTCGACCGGGGAATCAAAACGACGACGCCAAGCTCGCAAGTTTGGGGGAGCGGGTGCAACTAATTAGTATTCTGGGACGCCTGAGAACGGTAATACATCATCGAGGGCATGCCCACTCAAAGAACACACGGCCTCCAGCCCCATGTATTGCCGGTGGCTGGTGGGTGACCTTAGCCTTCAGACGAGGCGGGCTGGCGGGTCTACGCAAGTGGTGAAGACGATGTGTCTTTGCGCAGGTGAACGATCACAGTAGGTTTTGAGAAAACAAGAGCCTGAGACGTGGAGGATGGCGACGGCGAGGTGAGGGAGATTGGGAGAGCGCTTGTCTTGGTTGCGCTCGGCTGTCCTTCATGAGGCTTCTTGGATCGGAAGTGGAGGCTGCACCCTGAGCTCCAGAGTGCGACTCCCCCTTCCTTGAGAAAGCTTGCTGCAGCTGAATAACTAAAGCACTGGCACGGTGGCTTTGGCCCGCTGTGGCAAGTACATGTGATCGTGCCTCTTGTTTGTTTGCCTGGGAGAATTCACTTCGTTCGCGCCACGCCAAATTCTGTCGCATGATAGCTTGTGAGCAAGTGCAGCTAGTCGTACTGTGGACGTGAATCGTGGAGCTCAAACGGCAGAGCATGCGCTCAATGTCCTGAATACACGCCATGCACTCTTGTACTCCAGCAAACCTGTTGCTGAGAATCAGAAGTCCGGCGTTCGAGCAGAACCAGGGCCCGATTCTGGCTGTTTGCATTCAGTCCACAAGGAGCCAGCGGCAGCCAAGCTGCCTGCCACCAGGCTCCTGCTATTTATGTGCTTGCTTAGCAAGCTGCGATTGGTCGGTGCTGGACTGGCAGAAGGTCAGCCTGCCCCATGCACTTGGAACCTCATTCTTATTCGACCTGGCTTTCACTCCTAAGGAGACGGTCGCGAAGCAATCATCCGGAATGTCCCCGTGTAGGCCCAAGATGGCCCAGGATGTCATATTGACATAAGACGCAGATACGGATTGCAGACGAACATCTTGGTCGACAGTTCATGGTAGTTTGTGGTGCTTGAGAATGCAAGCATTTTTTGTCTTGCTGACTCTGCGCTTTCTGCAGTTGACGAACTGCACGATGGCTTTCAGCACGTTTGGGCTGCAGGCAACATGAGTTGCCGAAGACCATGTGATGGTAGGCGGATCCCCTTCCGAGCAAGAGGGTCCAATAGCAAAATCTTTAAAGATTGAAAAAGTTGTTGACACTGCCAATTGCCGCCGTCACTTGAATTTCTGATTTCCCGCTGCAGCAGGCAGGCAAACCAGTCAGCTGCATGCTTCCGGAAGCCGCCGGTCTCCGCAATGCAGCTTAGACGTCCAAAACACAAACACCTGGATCTCTTAAGCAAAAGCCATCACTGCCATCACATCTGTAATCAGGAGTCATATGCTTAGATGTCAGCATGGCCATTGCCACCTGCCGTCGGCCGCATGGAAACGACGCTCAGGCCTTTTGCAGCTTAGTGGGCGCATGCAGCTGCTCGTCTCTGAACAAAGGAGCACCCAGGTGGGAGACACCAGTTTCGACATCGCCAGGCCTGCAAAGTCTCGTAGACAGGATGATGGAAGTGCGGTGTGCAGCAGTCGATATGGGGTGCGTGAGCATCTCCGTATGTAGGGCTTGTTCGCTTGAAATCGTCGGTAGGCGATCCTCGTACCAAGTGATTCTGGATCGACCCCCAACAAGTGCAGCATTTCTTGCAGTGTTCCTTCTATCTGAGAGACTTGCAAATATCAGGTGGTGCCGCCAGGAGCTCGACACGCGTCCATCCGACAAGGCATGTTGTCCTTACTTTGGCCCTCGTCAGGGACAGACTCTCTTTTTGCAAATGTGTGCTCGAATGTACTGGCGGGATCCTTTAATTTCATCACCGAACCGACAACTTCTGCAGCTTGTTGCGACAAGTCCCATCATACACGGTGGGAACAACCTTCCAGAGAGTTCGGGGACTTTCCGAACGCATGACTGCAATCAGACACGGGGAACGGCTGAGGCTTAAACGATAGTTCTGCGCGAGCTGCAGGCTGCACGTTAGTTGGCGGAAATGAGAGAATTGAGAAATGGTGTACATTCAGAAAAGCTTTTCGGACGCGAGAGAATTGGAGCAGATTTCTGTTCTGCAGCCCCCGAAGCGAGCTCGCGCAGTGAGTTGTTCATCCTGCAGCTAGAAAGTGCTGGAGTTCTTGCCTTTCCGTTCCTTCCATATAAGAATTCAGAATGACATGCTCATGTGCTTACATACCCGTACATACCTGAGCACAGGTATTCAGGCTGCCTCGTTACTCTCCTATACAAGTTAAGGGGTGTTGGCAGGTTCTCTCGGAATGGGGCCGCGGCGACTGCGCCAGCCCTCTCCTGAGCCTGCATTGCATGAAGTGTTGCGTGCAACCACCCAAGACTCCGGGCTGGATTGCCTTATGTGAGCTCCAATCTGGAGCTGCATGGTCAGGCTGCACCCCACGGTACAGTGAAAGCCAGACAAGCTTGGCAGAATTTTGGGGGACTGTTCCCGCTCTTGGGCAGATGCGGGGCAGGATGGCTTCAAAGTTGAAACTTCGTACTGGTCGCAAGGAATGTAATGAGGGAGCCACAAACAAGGAGCTTGTCAGACGTCGAGATCTTGTGTCGAGCACAACTACAGAAGCCTGTCAACATGACCTGCAAGCCTCAGGCGTGGCAGGCTCGAGTCAGGATGGAGGCAAGTTGCAAAGACCTCTCTCCACAGTTCAACAGTTCAACGGCTTCGAAGGATAGCAGCTTGTATACAGGTGCTGACCGGACTCTTGGTCGATATGCCATGCGTGAAGCCTTGGAGGTAATCGAAAAGCTCAGTAGCGAAACCTATTGCAGACTTGGAGGCTCACCGCGTGGCGACGGCGGTCTTCTAGCAGCCATGGAGGTGCAAACCCGTAGTGGCACCTTCCACTGGGCCGCACAATCGAGCAGGTTTAGACATAAGACTTGTACGTACTCATCGTACTCTTGCCCGCAAGACAGCACTTCACGACGAGGCTGTCCTTGTCAATGGGCCATCCTCGTATATGCTCGCCGTAACGACACGTGCCAGCGTGACCATGCCTGCGCGAGGAAGAGGAAGGATGCAGTTGTGCTTCAGATGCTGGGACGTGAGCTACGTCAATAGTCACCCATGGTATAATTTTCCTGAGGCTGGTTAACAACCCAAGAATGCCGGAATGATTGCGACACGTGATACAATGACACATGTTCACAATAACCGATTGGCTGTGACGACAGGTGTGCCAAGCTCATCAGTACCGGCTCGTGTCCCGGAACAGCTCTTTGTGGTCATTCATTCATGTTTCCGAAAATCTGCCGTCCATCGTGATTACCACCTGGGTGGCGCTCAGTGGGGTTGACCCACTTGTCCCACTTGGTTTGGAGTTTGGAGAATACAAGTAGAATGTGCTTCACAGACTTTGTCCCTGCCTGAAGTGTCGGGGTCGTCCTAGCAGCGCATGCGGGGGATCCAAATTCAAGATGCGAAGCCAATGGGGCGAGTGGGCAAGTGGCAGGAAAAGGTTTTCAAATCTTTTGTTAGCGCTGACAAAGCCTTTTTTTTCGTACAATGACGTGCTCCAGATTGGGCCAGGTTTTGCGGCAACTGGGCCGGGGAGGAAGGGTGAAACGTCTTGAGGTTTTCCCCATAGAGTGGCTGCTTTCTCAGGATGAGTCTTGAGATGCATCGCCACCTGGAGCGAGTGCTAGATGCCATCAGACACTCGGCAATGAGACTTGTGTATGCGTCACACATCTTGAATTTTGATGCTAGCCTAGTAGTGGTTGCTATTTGCGATGGGCTCTTCGATGCTTCTCATGAAAGACCCCGAGGCCAGGGAAAGAAGCACGGGATCGCAAAGCCAGGGCTCAGGCAGAAGCCTCGTGACCTTGCAATTGTCAAGCATCGGCTGATGCGTGCATTGCAGAGTCCTGCGGAAGTTACTCGCCTGTCCAAGGCTGCGAGGCCAGGGCACCTTGGTCCAAACAGACAGCCCGTTCCTTTGTCTGTGGTTCAGCTTCAAAGTGTAGCTGAGGACATAGTCTGTTTTTTGTTCCGGTGTGCCGCTGTCACCACAGTTTGCATAATCTAGCGAGTTGCTTTCATTCTTAGGATCAGGTCAGTGCGCAGCGGTGCGGGCACCCCGTCCACCGCAGGTGGCTTGCCGTGGGCATTGGGCTGCTCCTGGGTCTCGGTCAGTAGTGGTTAGCGCATGTGCGCAGAAGGCACATGGTGCTGAACAGATCGAGTTTCATCGATGTTGCATGCCTGTCAGCAAATGGCTGGCATCACTGGAATCACAGCTTTGCAGGTAGAACATATAGCAGCCCACGATTCTGCACCAGGAGCCTCGCATACGACCTTCTGTTACTTCGAGAAGGCGTACAGATGTCATGTCAAAGTGGAGTGTTCGGAAAGCCTGCAATGTGGCTCGTGGATTTCAAGGGGTCTTGCGAGGTCACTGACGATCAACCGCGATCGACGATCGTGTTTGGTGAGTTTGAAGTTGCGGGGAGCATCGACAGATCACCCATGATCACCCGTACGCATCGTACCAAGAACCCCGCAGCAATCGCGGCTCAGTGACGTTCTGCCACCCCCGGGGTGGGCGGCTTTCTTGTCGTTATTGGCGCCATGTCCAGCGCACGAGTCGGAAGCGTCCAAGAGTTCGAGTGTGCAGACTGTGCAGGATCTGCACGAGATCATCGTAGCCTTGGGTTCATCACTTGCGCATCTCTGACGATAGTCACTGTTGTGCTTCTAGGAGTGACGTTGGCCCTCCAGCAGCTGGACCTTGTTTGCCGCAACGAGTGCGAGCAATTCCATTGCTTCGAATCGAACATCACTGGTCAGCTTGAATGCGTTGGCACCAGCAACAACTGCAGCCTTCGATGCCCGCTGCCAGATCAGAATGTCGCCTTCGATGTTTACACTGCATGCATGAGAAGGCTCAAATGCTTCGAGTTACGTGACGAGGAGAGACGTGCAGAACAGGAGTGCAAGGAGACAAGATGCGGGTTGTTCGGCAGGATGGGCTACAAGCTGGCATTATTTCGTGCCAGCCAGATAGGTATGCTGCTGTGGCTGCTGGCCGCAATGAGTTGTTTGTGCTTCAGGGAAGCCTTCGACCGTCCAACGTTTCCCAGAGACTGCAACTGCAACTACTGCTGTCGAGGTCGGTTGTGTTTGGCGCTTGGAGCCCTTACCCTCCTACCGACCTTTTGGCTTTTGCTGGTGTATCTGCTGCAAAGACCGCCGACACGTGGCAAGGTGTTGGCACCATTACTGATTCTTGTGTTGGTTGTGGTTGCCGCTTGCATATCGTGCTGTTTCTTGACCCTGGCTCGACTATTGGTTCCAGCTGCCGTAGATGCGGAGCAAGGTGAAAGTCTGCCTTTGAAGGATACCAAAGATTGAGCGGGAGAAGTATGCTTGCCTTGGAGTTCCGTCTTTGTTAATTCATTTGGACATGACCCCGAAGCCACGCTGGTGTTGATCGCTATTTGCTTGTTTCATCTTGCTTCGAAGGCTGCTGGGTCCTCACAACTTCACCCAGCCAAAGACTCCTGAAAACGGGCGAATGCCAATAGATGGTGTTTTCATGAGACGCGGTAGCGAAGTAACATTGCATTGTCAGGAGCTGTGCGCTGAACTTACGGGCTCCTCTTCTCAAAGAGGAGCTTTTGACCGTGTGTTTTGATGCACGAGTTTACCATCAAGTATGCGGCAAAGCATCACAAATTGACACGGCAGTTTCGGGCCACGAGCTTGGCTTCTATGACAGATGTCGTTGAGCAGACCATCCATCAAAACAACCGTATAGCATTCGGGGCATAATGCCAACCTTTGAGTAGTAAACCTCTCCTCATGTTGCGATTGTAAAATCGTTGCTGACCCCACCACAGCCCTAATCCCTGCCACTCCCCTGCACCCTGCACCCTCCAACCATCTCCAACCCTCCCCACGGCCTCCCAAAAGAAAACAGCAGCGGGGCTGCCGGGGCGACCGGCAGACGGGGATTTCATTTTGGCCCCCGACTACGTACCGCAAACATAAAGCGCCCGGCAGGCTATTCCAAGAGGACTCCGAGATCGCAGAAACGATTGTCACGAAGGCGGCAACGCACATGATAACCGTTGTTTTTAGGACATCTCATGATGCCATGCTATGTATGTTTCATCTTTGGCTCAGGCGCCATCTGGATTTGCAAACTTTTGTGCCGCCGCAACACCCTGCAATTTTTGGGGGATTGGCAAAGCTTTAAGGAGCACTGCAGCCAGCAGTCAGGGCGAGCGCATGTGCTGGTACTTTGCATCAGGCTTTGCAAAATGATGCCTTCCCGTAAATTTGAGGCCGTGCCCGCGTCGATGCTCCCTTAGCTCCTGATCCCTCACAGGCTCTTTCGACTTTCGTGGCCATGGCACGTAGTGGCAAAGTCAGACTGGCAGGCTCCAAGAATCTGCGGCCCCATGAACGCAACAGTCGAGTGAAAGCAGAAAGCCTACATGCACCACAAGGCAGCATAGCTACTCAGAGCTACAAGTCCATATTGTATGCGCCCCATCCCGATACATGCGATCATGCAGCTGCTTGATTGAATGCAAGTCTCCCCAAAGATGCTCCCAATCTGGCTAGTACTCGGACAGACCGCAGGTGCAAGAAACACCATCTTGGCAAATGTTGCGGGAACAGCCGAAACGCCCCGCTGGGCCGTGAGGGCCCTCGCAGCTTGTAACCTTGTGGGGCCTGCAGAGCTTTTGAATCTTTGCTGTCCCATGCTGAGACCCACTGGTCGTCCTCGGCCTTGCTCACTGGATCGGAAGGCAGCCAGCGGCTTACTGCGTTGAGCAGTGTAGGGCGGTGGTGCTCGGCGGCAAAAAGCTCTGAGCGAGATCGTGCAGCCCGCCCTGATGTCGTCTGAATGCAACATCAGAGCGGGGCTGTGCGAAATAATGCAAACTTTCCGCAGCTTCATGCTTGATCAGGCTGTCCAGCATGCATCTGGGATCACCCGAGCTATGAATAAGATGCCGCTGCCCTACAGATACTCCTTGAGCATCTCTGAGCCATGTGACCGAACCCCTTCCACAAGTCCTGTTTTGGGCAGGTTTCATGTTTCCGACATGTGGTGCACGACTTGCGGTCTGAGGTCTGAGAACGATGCGGCAGCTGAGCAAAGGGGTCGTGAGCGCCAAACTGGACTGTTCTGCGAGGTGTGGACCGGCCGGAGCCCGCCATCCTTCCAGGATGCACCTGCCGAGACCGGGAACTGGCCGATTACATTCCCTAGTTCTCACGGACTCGGATCACATCCAAACGCCCAGCCAATCCGACAGCCACAGCTGAGCTCGAGTCAGGGACAAGGTGAAGCGGTGAGCAAACGTCCAGATGCTGTGCCTCCTACAAGCCTGAACATCTCAAATGCCGATCCGCAGCTTCAAGAGCAACTTGGCACGCAATTAGGCAGGGTCATTTGTTGAGTCGGTCTCACAGTAGCAGCAAGGCCATTACACTTTGAGACAGCCTGTGCCAAACATGCTTGCGGTATGCGCACATGGAGTCTGAGTTGAATTGGCGGAACGTGGGTCGCGCAGGTTCTGCAAGTTCTGATTCGGAGAGTGTGAGCAAAGAGACTTGAACTCGCAGACCCGACCGTTACGGCTGTGCAGCCTGGTCCGCCGACAATCGCGTGATTCATCGCGCTGGTGGTGTAGGGCACAGGCGGCAGGCTGGGACCCTGAGTGGAAGCAGGCCTCGTGAACCTGATGATCCTCGGCAGCTTGGATGGCTTTTGGCGGCTCTGGCGATGGAAGCAAGAGCTCGCCAAGTGGTAGAGCGGCTGGCCAAGATACGCCGCATGGTGATTTGAATGAGCGCGGCGCCTAGACGACTGCGACACGGGCGCCTGGAAGCGTCGACAGCGACAGGGTCGTCGTGTGCGATTTTGAATGAGCAACGCCTAGACGACAGCAGCACGGCGATCTAGAATGAGCACGGCGCCTGGCCTGGGCCACAGAACCGAAAAAAAAAACCAGTCCCATTCACCAAAAACAGAAGAATCCTCACATAATTCCGGATCCTCGCTTAATCCTCGGTCAATTTCCGCCCTTGAACTCGAGGAGTTCCAGCGTGGGCCTTGGCCAGGTACTCACAGGTCGGTCAACATGCGATTATGAACTTGGGAAAGCTAGAACCGCGATACATCGCTGTTTGAAAATCACAGTCGAGGCCCCTACGACTATGTCCACTGCTACTACTACAAATAGAATAGTAATAACAATTATCGTATACTAATAATAATAATTATTATTATTATTGTTATTTTTATTGTTACTATTATTACGATTATTATTATTATTAGTAGTAGTAGTAGTAGTAGTAGTATTTTTGTTTATTCTTAGTTATTGGTTTTGTTGCAATTTCTTCTTCGTTTTCTTGTCCTGCTGCTGCGGCCAATACGACGACTCCTACTACGACTACGACTGCTAGCTACTGTTACTGCTCCAAGCTCTGTCGTACAAGGTCTTTGTAGAGCATAGGATGACATGTTCGCAGACTGCGTGCGAGTCAGATCAGAGCGCTAACCTTTGCAAGCACAAGTGAGAGCAATGAAGATGCTCCGGCACGGATGATCTTCAAAGTTGTGTCGGTTTGGGGCATATTGATTTTGTCTACATGGGCAGTTTGCCCGGCACCCTTTATTCGGCATAGGCAGCGGTAGCTCTTGGGCTCCGCTTTCCCTATCGCCGCACATGTTGCAAGGTACATAGCCTGCAGGGAGAAAGACAAGGCATTCCTTGCTCTGCCGGCCACAAGCACGGAAGGGCCGTGGAGTGATACCTTCCATGACACCCCGGCTACCTCGGAGCTTGCATGCAATGTTTCACTCTCAGATGAAAGCCCTTCGCTGGAAACGTCTCTTCCGAAGAAGGCTGAGCCTATGCATGTATCAGCTCCCAGTGGTCCAAACGCTGTCGCACCAAAGCAGAGGGCAGAATGCCAAGTCTGGAGCTTCAGCGCACGAGACACTTTCCCTCCGCACGCCAATGTAGTGACTGGGATGCCAGCGCCGGAGTCATCACGACCAGTGAATGCACAGTTCTTCGTCTCCGGCACCAGCCCTCGATGGTTTTCTCCTGACTGGTTTCCTGCAACCTCGATCCAACATGTCGCCGACTTTGGTGCCGAAAAGGACAGGTCTTTGGCACTCCCGTCAGTTGCCTGCAATATCCAATTCTGCTCATAATTGTCATAATTCCCTTGACACACATTTTGCAGGAGAACCGTGGTGGAATCGTCCCTCGCTTGCATTTGCTCTCGGGGCACAGCGCAGAGGCTTCACGTGAACGGGCTTCAAACCTGACTCGAAGTTGGCGGACTTCCAACTGAACTTGAATCAGATGAAGAGGTGTAGGCATCATGTTGCTCTGCAGACTGCACAACCGATATTTCATGAGTCTCCATCATTCGGGGCACCGTGGAGATAAGCGAAACTGTCGTCGAATAAATGATAATAACATACAGTATCCAGGCGAGTGCAGGCCAGGCATCCCTGTGAAAATGAAGTCTGGAGTTGGACACAGAGACTTCGAAAAGCTGACAGCCCAGATGTCTTCCACAGTTATAGGTGTGGGAGCCAACAGCCGTCCGGCAGCACAACGATGCGACAGAGGCCTGTCAAATCGGTAGCATGTCTGAGTAGCCTTGTCCAAGCAGGTGCATCCGTTTCCAGGCAGTGTCAGTGTTGGGTTTTAATAGATGTCTCAGATGCCATCATCATCGAAGTCCAGGCAAACAGTGACAAGGAGCAAGGTCGGTCATGACTGTCCAGTGGAGGAGTTTTCAGAGCCGGTCACTGTTCGAGGTCTATGCATGCATCAACTTCAACGAACGCCTTTCTTTCGTTTCGGAATCCTTGTAGAGCCAATCAGTGGCGTTGACACGTCATCCCCGCATTTGGGAATGGGTTCGAGGCTGTACTGGGGGCATCGCCTCTCCTAGGATCTCATCTTCTCACATTCGCAAGAATGGCCTCCACCAGTGCAAATCAGTCTCTCGAACATATTGAAACAGCGTCCGTGCTACATCATACACCCTAAGCCACTCCGTTTCTTTCGATGGTTTTCGGTCTAGACAGAACATGATCTATTTGGGGAGCCCTTGCATGTCAAGAAAGACATAAAAGAGAGCGTCATGATATTCCCTGCTCAGCTTGCACAGCTGGATGCAGGAGTTCCCGGTCTCTGATCTCTTGGACATCTTTGCTGCAGGCGCCGCACCGTCTGGCATCTTCAAGCGCGTCTGAGCGGCTTGCATTGGTAGAGCGGAATAGGCGCACTCCCGATGTCTGCAGAAAAGCTGCAGATTCGACCCAGCGAGCCTAGTCAGAGCTCATGAAGCTCTGGTTGACCAGCTGCAGTGTTTTGTCGTGCCAATGGTCCAAATGTGGTCCCTGATTCGTTCACGCCTTCATCATGCGTCCCTGTGGTCGCTAGATGTCTGCAAACCGCATTGCACATGCGCCATGGAGCAATCAATCCAGTGAAATTTGTAGTTTTGTCCCTGGCCGGTTGGTGTGGGAAGAGTGGTTGGCATCGCGCAATGCAGTCGGTTTCTCAGCTCGGATCAACCTGCAGTTTTGAAGTCATTACAGTCAAGTGGTTGAACATGCTCGAAATATGTCAATGATGCAATGCTTTGGGTTTGGGGTTTTGTGGCTACTAGTACTAGTACTGCTGCTGCTGCTGCTGCTCCTGCTACTTTTATTATTATTATTACTACTACTACTACTACTGCTACTGCTACTGCTACTGCTACTACTACTACTACTACTACTACTACTACTAACTACTACTACTAACTAGTACTACTACTACTACTACTACTACTACCACTACTACTACTACTACTACTACTAATACTACTACTACCACTTTACTACTCCTGCTGCTGCTGCTACTACGAATGTGACGACTACTACTACTAGTACTACTACTACTACTACTACCACCACCAACTACTACTAACTACCACCACCACCACC